>JAAXYX010001281.1:0-24508 GCA_036851915.1 Ptenothrix huangshanensis | reverse complement strand
ATTTCCAGAAACCTAGAAAAATGGAGAATTAGGAAAGGACTTAAAAACATTTAGAATTCAGCGTGGCACAATTTTTATTCTATGAGAAAACATAAAGCTCATAATATGGCGTAGTGAATGCGTACTGAAGTAACAAAAGAAAACGAAACTAATTATCGACAAAGGTACGCGATAGTATAAGCAAGAATATTAAAAATAATTTCCTTATTTTTCTACTCAATTGTAATGTTTACTGCTACAAGGTAAAACTGAGGCTTTTTAAACTTCAAAATGTAGTGAAGCTATAATATAATAATTCTTACGACTTTCTGCGTCCTTATTGCATATTATGTACAGTGTACGTTTAATGCGTATTCATGACGTCCCTAAAACAAAATAGAGATTATTTAATGCTCGTCTGCAATAGATCTTAATGGTCTGAGCGACATTTCACCATGTGAATCCCCTTCGTAACGCATACATAATATATTATATATAATATAATGCCTTCTGGAGTGGACATCATCTCGAAATGAAAGTCCAATTATGCCAATTATGATTCAAATATTCAACCTTTCAAGCGCGGTTTTGCTAAATAAGTGCCTAACCAAAGTGTAAAAATTTTATATTTAGAAATCAAATACATATATATACATACCATATTTTACATGAAAAACGAACCTGAGATAGGTGACATGGCTATAAATAAGTTACGTATCTTTGAAGGCACAAACCTTAACATCTTCAAACATTTTCCATGAAAAAGAAACCAATTTTTACTCCTTCAGTGACGCTATATTGCCAGCAAATTTTTGTAAGGAGTTGAAAATGTTGATTTAATTTCTTGCAAGTTCAGCATTTGGTTAACGAAATAGTAAAAAGGGAAATGCATAACTTTAACGTCTCCAACGAGAATCTCTCAGATTATTAATAGCCCCAGATCACCCAGCAGAAAACTGTTGTTAAAGCATCACCGTTTCGTTTATCAATTACAAGTTCACAAAGTAATTAGTGAAATCGTTATGCTAAATAAACGCATTTGATAATTATTAAAGAGTCGTCGAAAGTTATGCTAGGTGACGTAAATATGTAATCTAACGTATCATTTACGTAGAATCAGCCACATCTTTTTCAGAAAAAAATGCAGTATCATTTACATCAATTCAAAGGAAAAAAAATGAATGCGTGAAAAATAAACGATTATGCTTGTGAGCCTCCAAGAAGCTGAACGATTCGCCTCATAAATTAAGTAGCATCTTATATTGCTACTCGAAACAATCAACATTTCCCCTTAATTGCAGCTAACCGTTAATCCTAGTCATACAAGCCAGTCACAGCTGTCTAAAATGAAAGTGCAATAACCACTTAATCGTAATATAGATAAACGTTGTAATAGTTTATTAATCCTTGGATCTTTAACATCGACTTTATGAATTTTTTAATTTTATACAGTTTTATTACGAATACGATAGGAACTAAAGATTACTTTACGTTTAGTTAACAAAATGCAGCAACGTTTAACACTCATGAATACCTCCATACAACACGACGCTTCTGACTTTCTTTTGGTGCACATTATTTATTTTGTTTGTTATGGATACAAATTCAAAGTTGCAGTACTTGTCTTTGCTCATGTTTATCCTATTTTGATTTCAGCTGCAGCGTATAATTATGTATATACGTATTAGTACACCTTGTGTAGAACAACAAATTAAATTGACCACAAAAACTGATATTTCTGATAAGTATTATTATTGGTGTTAACTTCTGAATAAACTTTGATGCTATCTACGTTAGTTGTAAATAGTTATCTGGTTTATTGTTAGACCTAGTAAGTAATTAAATTACCGATCCTCCGATTGAGAAACATTTGATCACAGAATTTATGTTTTCTTGCAAGCTTTGATGATGATGGGGTACATGGAAACCTTCAGTATCGTACCTAGCTAATAAATACACGTACTGCCACTTTTTAACAAGTTTGATTTGTTACGACCAATCAAAGCTGCATGAAGCATTGAATGTACTATCTTTATTGCAACCCAGATCACAACTTGCCGTTATTTATGTTTTAATTCTATTGGTTAAGAGCACGAACAAATCATTTTGAAAATCAGGTAGAATGAACAATTTTCGAAGGTTGAGAGCATTAATTTGCAATAATCTCATCATCATCACTGACTCTGCACCGGCTGACTCCTGGCATCTACAATTTACAAGGTGTAAAAAATCAAACATTTGCACTCTAAAATTTCAAGTACAAATTCAGAATGAATACCAACTGAAAAGTTAAAAAATTTACAGCATTAGCAGTTAAATGAGTCAAAGGAGGAATCGGCATGAAAGAAACTTAATGTTTTTGGTACAATTTTGTGGTAATGGACGTGTGCGTTGGGCCATTCTGCGTCATAGTTATTAAACTGTGCCTAATTACAGAGAATAGAGAAATCGACGTCCCATCTAGACGGCATATATGTACGACGCTTGTTGCAGAATAGAGATGACTACCAATTCACGCTCTCATTTAATTCTCAAATAATATAATAAATGTAATGATTACTTACTTTCCGTTTCAAAACTGCTTTATTTTTTCTCTCTCAAAACCTGATTCCTCTGCTTAAATTAAGATGTGGAATGGAACTTTACAGTTCTGCCTTCTGCTATACACATCATAATATGCCATAATGAAATATTATGATGTATTAAAACTTTTAAATATGGGAAGGGCTGATCGCTCAACATGACATGACGATGCTTTTTTTGGTTTAACAAAAATTATATCTTATTACTGATAATACACCTTTACCTATTACCCATAAAGGTACTTACTTTCAGTGTCTGATGTCTGATGTGCTTTACAGACTGTGCGTTCCCACGAAGCATTCAAACATTTCCATACTTTATACACATTGAATTGACTACTTTGGTTTTGGTAGCATAGCAAAATGCAACTGGATTAGTGAATCTAGATGTGTAATTGTATGTAATTACTATTTACGGTCAAGCTATCGTTACACGAATGGAAAAATTATCGATATCCATAAACACAATAAAATTATAGATCTGAAAAGCTGAACAATCCAAGTAATTATTTTCCAACAAAATTACTTTTGCAAACGGCAATTTGGATAAGTCTCTTAACCAAAAATGAATTTTTCTTAAAAATCATGGCTGGATTACGTAAGAGGAGTACGTGCACGTCAGACACTGGCTTCGTTCGAATAAAAATTGACGCTGCAATTTAAATAAATATGACGCGTAATTTAAATAAATACATCCCCAAAATATATATTAGGCTTGATAGAATGAGGTCTGCTTATGAATGTTAGACGTTGGTCAGTTGGTAAAGGTCATCATCAACAAAGTCCACCAATTAGCTAACCATTCTCCTAGAAACGTCTCAAATCATTTCAGCCGCTCCAACAGCAGTTTTCCTGCACAGCTGAAAGCTGCAAGAATTGGTGTCTACTTCTCTATAGTGGGCCTGAAGCATAATGAAGAATTATTATAGTCAGACCAGACATAAACCATAACACAAAACACTTACACCAACGTAACATAAGCCATGAGTTCGTACAATCTTCTTCTGACTTCATCATTCAACTTATACAACTAGTAGATAATAGCGTTAAAGTGACTGAATGCAGACATGTTGTAACACAATTAATTCTCGTTCTGGAATTAGTGATATTGCATAATCTAATCTAAATCACTCACTCACTCATCCACGAAGTGTCATACGGTCCGTAGATCTGAGACTATTGAGACGCTTTGACTTGCAAGGATTATTAGGGGCGTTCAAAGTTGCAGTAATTACGGCAACGAATAGTGACAATGCAACGTAAATCTATAGGAAAAACCAAATGCCAAATTATAGGAGTATTTAGTCATACGACACAAAACTGAATAGAATATAATTAGCGGTATGTAATGTTGAATGAAGTAACTTTCAACTTCGACTAATTTAGATGCTTAGTCAGCATAAAAGAAACGGAATTTGAGCTTTCATTCCAACGCGTAAATGTGTACAATCTAGGAATTCCTACAAACCTATATATCCTCAAAACACGAGTCTTGTAGGTATGTCACACTAATGCAGTAGTCCTCGATAAACAACAACCACACAAACTAAGACAAGCTGGCAGTTTGAAATAATTACTCATTTTTTGCAAAGTAATATTACAATTTATATGCTCCGTGCTTCCTACTCCATGTACCCTTTAGATCGTAGAATGGATTTTGTGGTAATGCTCTTATCTCCGTACTTCCTGCATGTAAACAGAGAAACGTTCGTCATTTAAGCTACATTTAGTTTTATCATAATTGGCTATGATTTGTGAAGTTTTATCTACTCAACGAGTACCCAGTTAAGATATGTACCTATACTCCTTCTGGGTTGGGTGTAATAGTGGTAGGAATACATTTACTACATGCACAAGTCTAATTACCTGTACTCACAAGCCCAAAAGTAGAAGCTTACAGTGAAAAAATCAACATAAAGAGCAGAGCTCAGCATGTATTCAGGAGCATGAAATTAAGGATTGAAATAAAACAATAGATGCATTTCCCTGTTCCCCATTGTTTAGTAGTTTTATGCTTATTCTATCAATAAGTATTCGAGGTAGCTTTTTTCCTAGTGAAAACTGAATCGAGCTACTGGTTTTTTTCTGAATTATGAACGACAGCTGGTTTACCTCGTGTGCGGACCATAACATATCTAGTTTTGTACCACTGTGCTAGTCAAATTTATTGATGTGACTTACTTAGACCAGTCAATATGCAAAGACAAAGACAAAGCGCTAATTTAATTCTAGTTTTTTTATCTGAATCCATTCTTTGATTTTTTAGTACACATCTGACGTATGATATTGATCAGTTAATTGTATGACTCAGAGGAAGAGCTACCACATTTTTGCAGGTAAAATGAACAAGATCCTCCGACCAGTAACATTTTTACGTTGTCGTTCTACTCCCCAATTCGTTTCATTATAGAGCCTAGATACCTACACGTATATATAGGTACACTTTCAAAATGTGGAGCGATTAATAGTTTGGACGTGAAAGAGAGCAAAAAAGACGTTTTTATAGAATTAACACGAATTCCCTATTGACTCCACATGCTTACCAAACTTCAAATTAAGCTCAAAATTACATCTTCACATCATCCACGGCCTACCAACCATTGTATTCCATCTTCCACAAGATTTTGATCAAGTTTATTTTATGTTCCTGCAACAAGCAACCCCTTCTGCTTGTTCTTGTCTCAATAACATTTTTAGCCACTGACAACTGACTACCGATATCAACAAGAACGGCGAAGCAGGAACACAAGACCAATGATATTCAAAAATTGGAACAATTTTGTCAATGAGCATCTTTTGGTTTAGATCGAGCGCACTTCTTCGCTAAGCCTATAAATTATAAAGGACTAATGAGACGTAATAGACTTGACGTTGACTTGTTTAGAGCATGCAGCTAAAGCAGACCAACTTGAACGTTCATATCTTACTAGCGTTCTAGTATTTTACCATGCAATCATCATGCATACAACAACAGGTTTTCTTTTAATCTGGGATCATCTTCACAGTTTAAAATCAGCGTGTCAACTCAAGTCAGTTAAAGTCAACCTAATGATTACTACTATTATTGTGGTTAAGTACCTCCACTCACACACTGACAACCTATATGATATACATGGACGGCAAAATGTGAAACGATAAAAGTTACAGCGTTAAAATTGACCCTCAATTTTTCTCACCAAGCAACTCTAATTTCGAAGTAAAATTGACATGTTTAAATGCAAACGTCTTGAAATGTACCACGACACATTAGCCGTAATTACGTGCAGAGGTGTTGTAGACTGTAGCACTGCTCAGAGTGAAGAGTATAATTATACAAAGCACTCATCGTAATCTGGTACAATTCAAGTTCAACTCATCGATGCATTGCCACATTGCACATAACATTTCAATTTCCAATTTTAATTGCTGCCTGCAGTATAGGCACATTTATTTTTATATCAAATGATGCTAATGGTGTTACCTTACTTTGGTATGTACACTTTGCCTTGTTCGTGCTTTGTTTTGTTTTGATGTTCATGTTTGGCTGGTTGATTGCTGGTTGCTAGCTGTTGGAATGAATCGGCATCCAGTTAATCTATCAAGAATGAGTATCAGCATTTCTAGTTTTTGTTGGTGCTCTCTAGTTTAAGTGTTCTTCTCTTCAAGCTTGTTTTTGTTTCTCCTTGAAAAATGAAAAACTAGGTGTAAATGTAAAATGTAATTCACTCGGTCAAATGAATGTGAAAAAAGGAAAAGGAAAATCAAATCAAAATGTCATTCAGCATTCAGAATAAGACACGGATACTTATTGGTCAACAGGTAGAAGTCAGTGGGTACAACACTATGCGTATGTACCTATTGCTGCTGAACCCTTCAAAAATAATACGACTTGTACCTTGATATTTACCATTTGGATGCATGTGAAATGCAGGACATGGTAAACGGTATCTGATATCAACACTATCAGCTGTATAATAAAATTAAATCAAGTTTCACTCCTCCAAGTTTCACGTCCATAAGTCCACGTCCACATTTCATTGTTATTGTTGTTTCACTATTTTAAATTTTATCCTGAACTAACAGAACCAGAGAATGGACGTAGAATCAGAATCAGATAATCAGAGTGACATGTCGATCTTGAAATCTCCAATTGCTTTGGGTTCTTGCTGGCGATCTGACGTTGCTGCTGAGTGGCCTGTGAAGGAGCAAAAATAGCTGAATGAAATGAATTGAACAGCTCCGCTTTCATTATCGTCAATTGCTGAAGTTCCTGTGGACGGCAAGTAGGTACTGCTAATAGTACGATACCAGTTTTATAATTATAATTTTAAACTAAGTCAGCATGTCGCTGTTTAAAGTTGTGAAGTTGTAGCGCCAAAATACGACGCGTCTCTGAATGTTTCTAGTGCATAGTTACATAGACAAAAAGGCTCACACGTTGCCATCCAGTCGACGTCAACATACCAAGCCGTCACTCAATAATTCTGTTCGTTTTCGTTCTCTCCGTTCTTGATACTTGATTGTTGATGAAGTGAAGTCAGGTAGATTTTATGGTCAAAGAAAGAGAGCATGACGAAGAGACGATCAAGTTAGTTGCCAATTTAACTTGTGATAGTTTTTATATTTATTTAATACAAACTCCCATTATCCCCATTATATCTCCATCATCTTTCTTTCTCTGGTCAGGTCATATTAATAGATTTCGCATTTAAATTACGTACCTATATATTTATCTACAGTTATCACTTAAAAGTTATCTATTGTTTTCATTGCCATTACTTTTTGCGCAAATATGCATGTAGAGAGGAGGTATCTGCCACCACCATACCACCTTTAACTGACTCTAGGACAAAAGTTTAACGGTTGACACGAGCATTTACTTAATTATATACTGCTTCATATTGAACCCTGAGTACAATGTGTCACTGGGTAACCAATTATCGCAGCAATTATATGTACCATATAAATAACGGATCAGGTCAGCGCTTTACCATACTACGCGACTACAAACAGGAATAAATAAAATGTCTACAACCACGTCTTACGTTCCATTCACAACTATTCAGAATGCAAAAGGACAAAACGTGAGTGTGGGTTCCCTATCTCTATAAGTCGATTCACAAGATCCTTTTGTCCAAGTCAAATTTTGGCTGGATACAATAGCGTCATCAAAACGTAGTTTGAAAAATCATAGATTGATATCCTATTGAGATTGTAAAACGGGGTTGTGTATCCTTATATGGATATTTCTAGAGTAAGTTTCAGAACCAAGCGAGTAAGATTGGAATTGCAAAATTCAATGTTTATGGAACTCTGCGTTAATACATCCACTGGGGCAGTGATGACTGAGGGGTTCATTCACGTAAACTTAGACAATTGACATTGTTGGCTATGGTTAAATTGTGAATTGTCAGCTATATATGGTAATAGTAATAGCAGCGATGGTACAAAAAGAACCAAGTGAACAAAGATATCTCCAGGATTTGATTCAAAATAAAAAAAAAACGTGATTTACATGCCATGAAACTGCACGTGTAAAAGTAGTCATTGTACTGATATTTTTATTGTTGCACTTGAACAATAATGCGTGTTGATTTGTAGATAATTTTGGAATGCAAAGCAAAGGTCCCAAGAAATTCTATTCTTATAATGATATACCGTTGGAAAGTGCATTGGATGCAGGTACGTTGGTAATTATCTGACTATCTCACACTAAATAGGTAAAGGTAATAATGTATTCACAAGTTTATTTTCTCTGTAATTATAGTCCAATAGTATATACTTCTATGCAGTGGACACGAACGAGAACCAGATTTCATGTTGAGATTTCCAATTTGGATTTTAGAGCTGAAATCACACAACGAGATATGACAAGTGAGATATGAGTTTAAAAGAAAGAGGATTCACGGCTCCTTATGCATTTTTAAAATTGAGATTCCATTCTTCTTGCGCCGACTACTGTGTAATTATATTTGACTGAATGTTCATGATTATGATATCCAATTTCATGCTTGTTACAATTATAATATGGTGATTAAGCAGTCAGATTGAAATGAGTATTAAAATATTGCGTGTGAAATGTATTTTACTTATTTTATCTTGTTACTAACGATAAATGAGAGAAGTACTGTAAAGTGCAAAGCACAGCAGCATTTAACACATGTACACGTTTAGCCATGTGATGGATTATTACTGCAATGATTGTATTGTGATTTTGGTATATTGTGAAATACATGGAATAGGTTGGGCTGTATGTGATAGCTTTGCTTTTGTTAGGAAGCCACATGTATGCATATACAATTACACGAGTCTATTTCCATGTGGATACTTCACTTGGCGCTGAGCAAAATCAAAATGCATATCACAGTTTAGCATTTCAGATTTAGTTGTGTAGATGCATACAGGCTGCACACTAGTCTTGGCTTCAGTTATGGTACAGCATTCAGAAAAATTCCCAATATGAAAGTTAGCTATTGGCTCGATTCACGTAATGCATGGATAGATTTAAGACAAACATTACTGTACATTTTATTTGAATGATCTCAAGTGTTAATACGAGGAGATGGGGATGGGAAATCGGTAATAAAATATCATCACATCATTATTTGATCACACGCATGAATGAAAGCATTGAAACCAAAATCGGCTTTTACCTCTCTTACCCTCACCATTGCCATTTGCAATGGTAATAGTCCTTTGAAAAGGAAGGAAGAAAGTGAGAGTTAATAAATAAAATAGAAACTGTGACTATTTAAACAGATTTTGTATAATATGTAGATGATGTGGATAATGTATGGAGTTACTGTGCTATACTGTGCACAGAAAATTATTTAATTTTTTTGCCACCCATAAATCAGTTGAAAAAATGTTATTGATACCATCATAATAATTTATGCCCATATACAATGCAAATGTGAAAAGATTGAAATGCCATATAATTGCTCAATTTTCCCGTATGCACGAGGACAAGAATATTAGTAATATATGACTACCTATTTAAATGTGAGAAGGATCAGCTAGGCTAATCACATTCTATTCTCTGACTCTGTCTGCGATTCTCTGTTGAACGGATAGACTCAATTAGTATAAATGTTGCCTTTTTACAGTTTCATGCGCAGATATCTTTCAATCTTTCTAATCCGTACTTCCCACTGACATCGATTTATTATCCAACAAAACACAAAAAACAACATTTTGGAAATTGCATGCGTAAAATCTACAGGAACCAAATCCAAACTGCACAAATACATTAAAGTACAGATAGATTCATGATTCATGACTCCTTGTAGGTCCTCCGCGTGGAGAAATATAGGTAGGGAGGTATTTGTGCAGTTGTATACAATTTCAATCGTTGAGGGTATTCACTATTCACGATAACAACGGAACGAAAGGCGATATTCTGTTCGCTGCTCTCTTGTGTTCCTTCTATTGTCATAAATTACATAATACGGTTTTCCTTGTTTAATAGGAATTATAAACGATATCATGTTATATTTTCCAACATAAGAATAAGAACGAAATATAGGTAGGTACCTACGTGCAATATGAATAATGTTATTACGAAGGCGTAACTTTTCTCTTTGACGCTCATAGCCTAGCATTTCAAGCACCAGCAGTTTATCTCTCGCTCATTCAACAAACAAAACTATGGCGATCACAATCAAAAATTACTTTATTGAAAATACCAATGAAAGTAAAGTCAAAAGTGGACGTGGTCGGTGATGGTGTGTATGTAGATGTAATGTATATTTATGGTGTAGACGATCATAATAATGTACTCGTAATAGCACTGTCTGCTATGGTGAATGAGTGAATGTGGGACACATGCCTACAATCTTTTCCTTTTGAACGACATGACGATGGTTAGAATGCGAATGTGAATGCGAATGGGAATGCGAATTGGAATGGATGCACATGGAATGGATACGAGCAAATATAAATCCCTGTGAACCTACAGTACACACATTGCATTACAGGGAAAAGGTGAAAAAAAATTACATAAACTATGTAATTTATGATTTGTCGATGTTTCCTTGAGATTTTCAAGGAGGAGGTGGAATCTGACCACAGCACAATTAACATTAATCTTGAAGGCAGATGCATCGTGTCATGGCATGGGTTTCTTTAGATTTGGATTTCTTTTATTTTCAGTCCGCTCGGCATAATCATAAATATTGCTATACAAACTGCACAACTTCCCGCTCGCAGTCATATATCACGTCTCTCTCTCATTTCATCTTTTAATATTACACACTTGCCTTTTGCCACTTGCCCTATGCCTTTGCCTTTTGGGCGTCTGCGACTCCACTTGTCAACTCTGCCTCTGATTGGCAATGATGAGAGGAAACAAAGAAGCCAAGCTGTCGCTGTCGTGTCTCGGAATTTTGCAAATGCTACGTTATGTGCACGATCTCAATACATACGATCTATGAAGTATGCATGACACTGCATGGGCACAATATTGCAAGAAAATAAACTAGAACCAGCAGGAAAATCTTCATTGTTTTATTTACAGATAAAAGTTGCATTCATAAATATGATTGCATATGTAAAGTCTCCAATGGTCAAAAATGTTCAAGTGTTCAGTGCATTTCAATTCAATTTCGTCGGAGGCTAATAACTTAAAAGGTATTCATGAATTCATGCATCTCATTCTCGACTCAGGCTCACCAATTCACGGCATTGTGCAGGTACCTACATAATTGGTATGTTGTCCAAAGGTGAATCGACCAACATGTACAATTTACAATGATGATGAAGTTGTGGGATCATTTGGTAATTCACATGTCAATTTTCACATAATAAAAGTTGAATGTCAAAATTTAGACAAGGAGATTGTTGATTGGATTTGCGATTTGAGATACGGCATTGCTGATGCCGATGCCGAAGCCGATGCCCCAAAGTCTGTTCATCGATGATCGCTTTGGAACGCATTATCCTCCTATTGCGTCTTACGTCTTGTAAAAGCATGATGCAAAAGTTATCAGCTTATCAACTTATCATCTTATGATTTATTAATATTAAGCTGGAAGGCTTTGAAATTCTCAATAGAGGCAAATTATGAAGAAAAGGAGATGTTGCACTCTGTACTGCAATCCTTTTCAATATCCTATCTAGATCCGACTCAACACAACGAATTAAATCATAAAATCCTTTGCAATTGCTCTTTCTTCCCTTGTGCTTTGTCTCGGCTTGTATCTTCTGTATACTTACATGGAGTGGGCATGGCAAGACAAAAGCATTGACATCCACAACAGCGACGACGACATTCCTTGCTCGATCATTGCATGATATCACATCTCATCACATTTCAAAATCCTTGCCACAATAATTGAGACTCAAAAATTGATGCTCATTTATTACGACAGCAATTAGGATATCAACCTAGTTGCGGTTTGTGGTGGGGATCAAGCTGTACGCATAAATAAATAGTTGCGTAATCAAATAATATATTTGATTCGACTCATCTCATCATGCTCGGGTTGACGGATTACTAGAATTATGAATGGGAGCTCTTGAAAAGTCGCTATCGTGAAATCTTGAATTCTTGAAATGATAATTCCATTAACTTAAATTATTTGGTCTTGATGATGAGAGAAGATACAATTTCTGTTCATTGCCGTTCCGTTGAATGTGTATCAAATAAAGGCATGTACAGTAAAACATTTGGACTGTGTGTTGTTGTTGTTGTTGTTATTCCTAAAGGTAGTAAAGATGGGTTGACTAGCTTGGTCTTGGTAGTGCTGACTTGTCGTTAGTTATTGTGAATGTGAAGTATTTGGAGTTTGTATAAAAACCAGGACCGTGAGAAGCTTCGAAGCACTTTACGAGTTTGGGACTACGGTTTATATTTTATGATTTGTTGCCTGTGAGTTGCATCAATGATTGGATGAAAGTAAATATGTGTACATACAGCCTGAAGATGCAATGAAATGTATAGAGGAACAACAAAGTCATTTCCATCATCATTGTTTGTTATTATGTATTTGTTACGGCGTCTCAGCCTTGTATGTATATGACCGAAGAAGAGCATGGGAGAAAACTGACTGGTGACTGGCGAGGGATTAGCTAAGTTTTTCTACTCACGATCACATTTTGAATTTTGATACGAATCATGAATCAAGATTGCGCTGTTATAATTACATTACAGATATCAAGCATCATAATTGTTGCAAGTCTTACCGTTGACTTATAGTCACCTTATATGCAGAACATAAGATTGATAAGGAAGCGTGGATTATCTGTAATGGAACAAGTTGTGTTTACTCACCGCAACTAGGTATATACTCCGTGTGCAACTAAATGTAACCGAACTGAAAAGTCAAGTCGAGTCAAGTCGATTCCTAACCGAAGCCAAAGCCGAAACCAACCACCACTACAACTAAAAGTACTGCCGAATATAATTTATATAATATCTTTGAATGTTTGAACTATTAGCAATTATTGCATCGGGATGTTGTGAGTAAATGCAAGTGATGATTGGAAGAAAACCAAGTGGATGCGGAGTAAGAGCCGAAGGGAAGCGCACAAGGGAGAAAAAATTGAGAAAAAGTTGAATCAAACCAAAATGATAAAGTCTGAGACCGAGACGACCAGTTATCCGGATTGCAGATAGTGTATTGTAGTATTCAGGTAATTGTAATTGCAATGGTAAAAGTCATGAGGTTGGGCTGGTGAGTGAAGGTGGCCAAGTGTACGAAACCATGCTATAGTTGGATCGTCGGACCGTTGGCTTTGGCTGCATAATAGCAATAGCAGAATAAATGTAGGCATAGCTAATAAGCTGTAAGTCATGGATGTGTTTTATATTTCGTAGTTTGTATGATTGAAGGTGTGTTGGTGTGCATAAAGCATCATACATTCCTCAGGAAGAGCCAAAAGTTAAAAGTTGAAGTAGACAAAGCCCCTCGCACACCGACCACCGACACCCCACCAGATGAGGCAGGTAGACTCTCAAGCTGCTCTTTACTCTTGCCCTGTGAGAGTTTTTGTTTGGTGTTTTGTGCTTGGTGTTTTGTCAGGTATCTTTACACCTGAAATCTGTGATAAGTTATGCCTGGTGCATTGTATTGCGTGGTGGATTTGTTGTTGGTTTGTGATCTGAACTCAACCCTCGCTTTGACTGCCGAGCATTGAGCATTAAATAATCCAAGAAGGAAGAATGTGATGGTGGTGGAAGTGAGAAGGTAGTTAGGACTTTGGGACTGGTGGTGGTGGAGAGTTTTGGATGCGGATTGCAGTGTGCCACAGTGCTTAGTCTGGTAGATACATGTCGTTTGGGATCTCTCAGTCGTCCCTCAACCTCCAACTCGATCGGTCGGTCGGTCGGTCATTTATCCGTCCCGTTAGACTCACCTCAGTCAGTGTAATTCAACTCATAAAATATTCATCAGTCACAAATCATAAATGCTGAATACAGTTCTCTTCTCTGGTCTTCTGTTCCACTGAATCTATTGGGTATCAGTATTCACATTCTGTATTCAATGTTCAGTGTGGAACGACGTTCAGTGTTCAGGATTCCATGCTCAGTATTCCGCATTCACTCTCCATACATACAGTCTCCATGATGATAAATACAAATACTGCTCTGCTCCAATCCTCATTCTCATTCTCAATATGCACTCCACTCACTCTTCGACGACGTCTTGGTGCTCATCTGCAACGTAACGTATAGCTTGATCCGTAGAGCTGTGGTGTCGTGAAAGTTGGCATCTGAAAGCCACACTTTAGTCGCTCCTCTTCATCCTGTTTGAAACATTATCGTGAGGACGGGCTCCTGCAACTCTTCCAACTCTTGCCCTTGCTCTCGGCTCACCACACTTCCTATCAGTTTGTGTTTCCCTGCATACATGGTGCTAGTGCGTAGATCTTTGACAACTTGTTCTTTCCGTGCAAGTGACAGCGAGTAGTAAGCAAAGTTAACTGTGACAAATAATTGCATATTAGCTGGAGGTGAAGGTGGACAAGTAGCAAAAACACTCGACAGTGAACAGTAATCAACAAGTAATATTTTGACTATGTGATCGAAAGAACATGTTTCAGTTCACATTATTTTTGGATAATGAATTACGACTTTGAATGGATTCTATTCGATTATAAAAGGTAAACCTCTTTACTCATTCTCATTCTCATTCTACATATTTGCCGCCCATTTACAACGCAACGGCTACTAATACTCTACTTATTTTTACAACATTCTCTGCGACTACTTTGGGGAGAATGTGTGGTTTTGTTGCCGTGTTCATTTGCCATTTGTTCATCGTTGCATTATTACAGTCAATGTTTCATTATTTTATGGTTTATGGCCTGGTATTGACAGTTAGAGTTTGAAGGGGCAGTCACTCTTTGTTCTTTTGTAGACATGCAGATAGTGGTCTGGTTGTATTCCAGGTCCCTGTTTTGTTTTGGTGAGCGCACTAAATTTTGGTGTAAAAGACAAAAAAGGAGGCACATAAGTTAATGCTGAATGTGTAGACCTCACCTCATCCTTTATTTACGCTCTATTTCGTATGCATTCGAATTCGTAGTTTTGGTGGCACGCATTTGGTGCAGCAGTTAAATGTAATTTTGGTTTGGGGTAGTGTACAGTTGATTCGGGTTTGTGTGAGCAGATTTAAATCTGCAGAAAATCGTATTAGCTTAGCCTAGCCTTAATAATTTCATCTTACGCTGCACACATACATGCTGAGATTGCTACTGTATCGTACGCGCCGATTTGAAGGCAGAGATAATATCATAGACATGCAATGGTTTGGTGACTTTTTGGCTTTGGCTTGCCGTCGTACTGCATTTTGCACTGAATCTGTTCCCCTGATTATCGCCGTGCTCTATACTGACTGGGTTTAATTCTGTTTTCTATTCTTATTCTCTTGTGGGATGATGATAATGTTGATGATGATGATGCTGTGTTGTTTGTGCTGATTGACATTATTAAATGTTCAATGTAAGTCAGATAAACAGAAACGAGAGAGATTTGGGATTTTCATGCTTGAAGTTGCACAGGTAGATTTATTTTGCCTGTCTCATCACACGGCAGTGTAGACAGATGAGTGCGAGTGGAAGGGAGTACAGGAGAGTTGAGTACATAGAGGCATACGCCACAACAACATCCTTGAGTTGAATTTTTATTTTATTTCCCTCTCCCTCCCGTTCCTCTGTGAAGAACCATTAATTCTGGTTATGGTTTTTGAACTCTGCCTCAGTCACTACAGTCCACAAAGCAAATGCACGGAGCACGAAGCACAAACATAGTGTTTTGTTAGACCTAGGTTTAGGTTGATAGGTTTATTTAATGTGTAATTACGAGGGCATATGGGATTATGGGAGCATTGAGCAGATCTCATCAAGTCAAGTCTCAGCCTCACAGGTCTCACAATACCATTCTGGCGTCCGTTGTTAGAGCGTAGACACTGAGGTTCATCAAATAAATCGCTCTAGTTTAAGTATAATTTTACACTAACTTTACAAATCAACCTATTTTGCTCATTCACAGTTCAACTTGTAAAACTCTATTTTCTGAATGTGCAAACAGTCTGAATACAAATGCCTGCATTTGCCCTTGCCATCATAAAAATATTGAGATTGATAGCATCGTTTGCAACCCAAACCGGTGATTTGTAATAATTTAACAATTAATCCCATTCCTTTTTACAAATCAATTATTCCCGAGCTAACTGCAACTGTAAGTATTGAATGGCAGTCATTAGGCGTAATGGACGGACGAACGGTCGGGTCGGGATCAGCTTAAATTAGAAGTGTATTCAGCGCAACAACTGCCTCTTTTGGTTTTCAAATCAATCATCCTGATACTACCTGTATATTGCATAGTAGTGGTGCTGCATATTGTTTATTTAATTAAACATTGCAGCAATCACACGATAATACATGGTGCATTTAATTTATTTCTAGAATTTACAGTCCTAATTTACAAACCAAAATTAAAAGAAATGAGGAAAGCAGTGGATGGGCAAAGTACATTGTTTGTTGTTCAAGACGTTGTTTCAAATTGCAAATATTTATGAAGAGACTTAAAAATGATTTAGCTGATTATGAGTCGTTAACAATTCATGTTCACGACCATGTTTACCATGTTACTGTGCTAGGCTAGATTGCCCAGTATATTATGTATGTACCCTCTCAGGTAGGCATGCTCCTGGTTCTGATTTGGTTTTCAACTACGCTGGCATCCATAAGACTGCCAGTTTTTATTTTCGAACCTAAGGCAATGCATTCCTTCAGTCGGAGATTAGAATACCGAGTATGTGTATCAACCATATGGCTTGTCTGACAAACAAAAAAACTTGGGCACACATGATATGTTTGTTGGCTTTAATTATCACTGCTTTGTGAGTCGTGCTCTAACTCCTCATTAGCAGGATTAAAGTTAAGGTTAAAAACGCAATTAAGACTGAGAACCGAGAGAGTGAGTGAATGAATGTGTGCTTGTGCGCCCGCTAAGATATGCAGAGTAGTTATGCAGCTAAAGGGTACGGACTAGTGCGCTAAGAATTTAGAATTGCAATTACGACTCATATAACCAAATAATGAAAAATATTAGCAAGAGCAACCACACTGTCACACAACCCAAACGTAAACACACACCATAACGATATAACGATGCATGCTAGACCAGTCACCAGGACACGTTCTATTCAGTTGAAGACAAAAAATATGAAAAAAGAGGGACACAAATAATGATCTGTTGGAGTATCTAGGCAAGCTTGATTATTTGCCTTGTTCTTATTGTTGTTTCTGATACTTTGATACTTGGCTACTTTGATAGTTGATAATAATATTTTCATGTGCTAAGCCAAGTCAAGCCAAGCCAAGCAAAACCAAAACTAGGAGCTAAAGGAAGGATAAAAGCAAAATTAAATAGGCTGTGTAACGTCGCGAGTAAATAATAAGCCTAGCCTTAAGTCCACTCGTAAAAGAATGGCTAGAAAGGCTATTGTGTGCTTTGTAGGATAGTATCGAATAATAAATGCGCTGTGGTCTGGTGTGGTATGGGTACGCCGTACGGTACGTTGAGGTTTCAAAACTAATATTATTATCTATTATATTTAATTACCCCTTCATAATACATAATGGTAATCATTCTTGATTATACTTGATGCCTGTGCATTTGCCGTTGCAATTGCATTTGCCTTGTTCTCGTACTTGTTCACCTTACAGATCTCACAGTACACTCACAGCGCCACACTGACTAGTAGGTAAATTATATTATGGTGAATGTAGTGGCCTCATACATAAGTAAGATTGTCAGTGTATAAACACTATTCTCAAGTGTTAATGCTATTAATATTCCACTGTTGATTACTCTTCACTTTTTTCCTCCTGCGTGCCTAATATTAGTAAATTAGCTTGATTAAAGCCAGGTAAATTTGTCTGACCATGTGCCTCTGCCTCCCTACTTATGGCTAATATGTCGTGGTGGTGTACCTATTTTAAAAGAGTATTATAGCGCTGTTGTACATGATGTTGTAGTCTTTCTCTTCTAATAACATTAGCTTTATTAAGCTCGAGTATTTAAAGAATATTTTTATTTGGGAAGCAAATTACAATTAGGAATTGGAATTGATGAATTTAGAAGGGTGTAACCTTGGAGCAGACTGCTCCGGGCAATTGATTGTTGTTTTTATCACGTTTTTTGTAATCGTCCTGCTGCTGCTGGTTACTACGACTCGCTCGTCGTAGTAGTGCTCTATTCATACAACCATCTAATGTAGGTAGGTATGTACGCAGTTGATGTGTGCAGCATATTATTGACAGCAGCAGGGTATTACTATGCACGTCTCTATTGTTGCGTGGCATTGTTGTAATTGTGAGTAAGTAGGGACAGATAAGGGATGTAGATGCGGAGTAGATAGACAGTGTGTGGAAGCTCTACATAGTCTCAATCCCTTGCTCTGTTATACATGCGTTCTCGATGTGTATGGATGCGGACGAGACTTTAATCTCCCTCTTTATATCTGCATTGCATCTGCATTGTATCATTTCAATGTATGTGTATAATATAGTCTGGTGGCAGTGGATTCCCAATTTTCCTCACTCCTCAATTTGTTATAGGATACTGCATTGTTGCTTCTCCACTCTTCTCGTCCACACAATAACCTACTGTACTTACTGTACATTTTGATCAAATGTTTAGACTTGAGCTGTGTCGTTGGTTAGTTGGTAGCCTGTTAGTCTGTAGATACACTGCACACGGCTTTGGTTTTTTTAATGGAAGGTAATTTAATGTGATGTGACTTTTGCTGTGCCTCCTAGCTTTTTTATTGTTATTGCTATTACATTGCATTGTGGTCAGAGTCAGAAAGATAGAGGAAAGAGAGAAGGAGAATAGGATATGCACATAAGTATGGATTACATGATGTGCATACAGGAGTGCCACTGGTATAGGAAGACTGTACAGACTGCAGACACATTTTACACTGTATATACACACATCAATAATTATAATGATGAAGGATGAAGGATGAAATTGCACTGGTAATCGTGGCTGGATGCGGAGAAGTGAATAGCAGATGTAAGGATTACGCGTACATATTAAGTATTAGTGATATTTGTCGGACGTCGGCTATTATTACAGGCACCACACTGCACATAAGGAACATACCACTTGCCATTACTATCTGCACTGCCCATCATCATTGCTATCTATGTATTGTTGTACAGCCGAAATATCCCTATAGTTACAACCTGTGCGACGCACACAAAGCGGATAGAGTAAAAAGAGCAGCTTGTCCATAAAAGCGAGGTTGAACTGCAATCAGCATCACCATTCATCCATTGTCTCTCCCTCGGAGTCGGAATTGGAATTTGATCAAGTCAAGCCAAGCCACATATGCATTGACTGAAACTGCAGTCAAGTTAAGCACGAGGATTATTCTCGTAGTCATTTAGCGTGGTCTTGGTTTTGGGTTTTGTCTTGACTCGGCTTCACTTCACTTGCTTCTTCGCACTTGTTTGGCATTTAGAATTGAGATTTAGGAATTTTTGATCCTCATTTGAGAAAGTTAGTTGAATCTCGTGTGTGTAGGTTTTAATGGTTTGCCTTTACATGGCTTGATGATAGTTGTTGTTGTGCAATTGAAAATTTCAATTTTAAACTAAACTCCATTATTCAATGTAACACTAACACTGACTTTTACTATAAATGTCATTCAGGTAATTATAAATGCTTTTTGCGTGTACGCATCTTGTGCATACATACATCAACCATTTCCATTTACTACTGCCAGACACGCCATGCAGTTGGCATTGTGTAAGCATAATGGGATTGTAATTGTGATGTGAGCATCCATGGATCCACCGATCCGCCTATTATAACATCCCACACAGTTCTTTCTTCCCTTCTTTAAAAGTGCAATAATGCGCAACAATGGCAATAAATTGTGAGTTAACACAAATGTTCATAAACGTGGAAGACAACCATTTGATTTCCATCCTTTGATTGAACTCTCAATTCAATGATGTTTCTTTTTCTGTTCTTAATCCGTGAGGGAGTGGAGAGGTAGAAAGCGGTAAATGATATATTTCTAGACTTACCTATACCATGTCAGCGTATAGCCAAAGAAGTTATTATACATGTACCTAGATACATTTCGTCTATAAGTTATCAAAATTCGTGGCTTTGAAGAGGTAGAGCAAAAATTGAGTGGATGTAAACGAACTGCGTCTTGATTCGAGTGACTTGACAAAAGCGCTTTACATTCCAAATAGTGCGTTCAATATTTTTTGCGTGTTCCAATCCAAAATAAGGAACGGCATGACATGGATGAGTGCCAAAATTATATGAACTTTTTTCAATTTTTGAGATGAGTTACAAACGTGCTTTTAGTTTTTATTGCTCGCCTCGAAGATTGTGCAGATGGGGATAGAGGTGAAGTCAGATTAAAAAAAACATCATTCGGGAACACGAAGCAGGAAAAATGCCGAGTATTACATGCAGGATTAACGAAGGAAATACTGATTGTGAACAAGGATTGGTGGAGTGGAGTAAATGAGAATAATGAG
This sequence comes from Ptenothrix huangshanensis, assembly GCA_036851915.1. Taxonomy (NCBI): domain Eukaryota; kingdom Metazoa; phylum Arthropoda; class Collembola; order Symphypleona; family Dicyrtomidae; genus Ptenothrix; species Ptenothrix huangshanensis. The sequence continues at coordinate 3,950 of JAAXYX010001281.1, read as the reverse complement.
ATAGCCTTCGGTCTACGCGAGCAATTTAAGATTTCAATCACTCTCGAATAAAATCACCAGGTCCAGATCGTCTATTGAGTGGCTAACCAATTTTAACCGCATCCTCATTGCCTCGCCAATCTTCAGTCGCCACAGGTCAAAGGAATGCTTGATTCCATAAATTATCATTTTGCCAGTTTCCTTCTAATAACGCCTATTAAATATTGGGCGGTAGATGAGTACTCCATCTTCAAATTCATCTGCCTAAAGTTGCAGCACAGCCCTTGGTTCATAATTTATCTCCACGTAATTATTTTTCATTTCTATTTACAGTTCGGACTAATTAATCCAGGAAAGCATTGCATCGTAACGCGAATAGAAATACCAATAATGTATAACAGTGTATAGGGATCGAGTCGAAGAAAGGGTAATTACCAAGGCACATAGGTTTGACGAAAGAACATTTGATAATTGAGCTAATGGATGTAATTCAATGCATCGCACAACCGTGCAGATATCAACGACCTGAACCCACCCAACTAATCACAGATCAAAAATTCCACTCCAACTTGGTGGTGTGCTCTGGCTTCATTTGAGATTCGATACTCACTTTTGAATACTGAAACTGAAATCCTGTATGATAGGCGGTCGTAATTTTTACGTAATGTATAATTTAGGGAAATTCTTCACTCATTAATTTATTGCTGGGCATTTTTATTAAGTGCCTCCCAATGTAAGTATTTCTATGAACATTCCAAGTTTGAACGTGACTATTATACTAGCGATAGAAAACGAATTACGTTTTGTATAAATACTATGGGTAATGGATAATGCAGTTTGCTATCCGAGATTGTATAAGTTTCTGAGTTGGCTCTTGCTCTTGTTCCTCACAGGGAGAAACGTATCAGAGAGATCGCTCCAAATTTATAATGGTAATAATTACATAATTACAGTAGAGGCACAAACAACACCTGATAGTCATTGATCTCTTTTACCTGCGTAATCTGATCGAATCAATAGGCTGGCAAGTGGAGATATTTTAGATTACTTGAATTTATTTGGTAATACTTGGTAGTTGGGATCATGAAAACCGAATTTCCTTTGATTTATTGCCAATACCAATTACATGCACTTCACATCCATTGCGTACATGTATGCATGTCTTACGAAGAATAATTGAACAATTTACTTACCCATAACTGTAGGGAGCAATAAAGTATGACCACCTGTACAGTCGTTTGTTTCACGTACATTAAATCATTATATCGTATCCGCAGATTGCAGTCTCAATTGAACACAATCTTCAATCAAGGGTAGTGCCAAAATTTTGGATTATCATGAAATTAACGACTGCGTGTCTTTTGGATTTGGAAGTGGATTAGACTATGGCGCTCTCAAGATTACTGTTGAAATTTTAAATTTTTTAATGTTTCTTTTGGCATTCAAGATTGAGCAGCAGCTGCTGCTGATATCCTTATATGAATAAATGAAGCGGTTAATTTGCGAAAATGAGCATAATTTAAAGCCGTAAATGCTTAAATGAGTTTCTGTGTGAAGGATAACTGGCCAAGACTAACACCTTTTTTAAATATTACACGCATATAGACACTAAGCATTTCCCCTCCGCTCCGCAGCAGAATTTAAATGGCTTTTGTCCGTAAGCATGTATTTTGAAGATAAAGACCAAATAATATCACATAATCACATCAGATCACCTGACACGGCATTCGAATAAGCGATGTTGATAAGCTTACAACGCTCTGGTTATGGAAGTTAAAATTTTGTCGTCTAAGTGATACGAATACTAAACGACTTTTAATAAGTCTGTAGATGAAAGACACGACGCGTCCAGACGAGACAAGACAAGACTACTCAACCACAGGCTAGAAATTGTAATTATAGAAGAAAATGAAGTTGTTTCTTGTTTTACATTTGCATTAAAGTGGCAAAAACTGTTTCGCGCTGATGATAATAGCAGTTCGTCTTTTTGACTTTGGCTTTGGCAGGTGGCTAATCCGACTGCGTTTCTACAGGGAATTAAATGTAGTACAATTCCTTTATTTCCTGTATCTACCTGTTGCATATGCGGGATCTGTACAAATTGAAAAGAAATTTGCAGGCAGGCTTGTAATGAAATAGAAGCTGAGAAGCCTCAATTTAAGAGCATATGAAGCGGAGCTGCTTTGAGATTGATGAAAGTTGTAGCATTAAATTTAATTTGGAATGGATGACAATGTTAGTAAGTGTACATAAGACTAGATAATAATTATAAACGCTAATGCTAACTGCAAACAGCAAACTTTATCAAATAACATGCACTTAAACATTTTGCTACATGCGTCCTAGCACTTTTTTTACTACTCTGCTGATATTTAACGTGACTCGCTATATTTTACTGTTTCGCCCTTGCAAGCGCTTTAACCATTTAAATCTGTGAACTTAAAGACGTGCTAAAGGCAAAATAGGGGAGATCATAAAAAAGCATAATACGCTATAAAAGCTGGGAAGTGAGCAAAAAATGGAAAGATAGACGCATGGACGTATGTAAGGACGTGAAGTTGACTAAGGTGTGCATGATCCTCAGCAGTCCTACAGATCGGCAGATAATTTCCGACTTTCACAATGGAATAAATTTAACTGGCAAAAACTAAGTGGCTAGAGAGAAGTAATGAAATGATGTTTAGGAAAAGGAAAGAACGATAAAAAGTGACCTGATTATAAAATAAATGCGGATATTCAGATAATAAAAGATTAATTTGGTTTGTTTCTTTGTGGTTATTTGAATTGCAGACGTTGACAATGAACTCGGCCGGAACCAGTTGGATTTCACTGATCGGTGCCACCCCCGTGGTTCTTGTCCTTCTAACATGGTCAATCTCACGCCAGAGGAATCATGAAAAGCTCCATGAACAGAATATCCTGAGCCGTGGAAATGCAGCGAAATACATTATTATACTCAAGACGATTTTATCCCTGCAATTGTCCATTCAATTCATCATCTTCCTCTACTCCCTTCTCTACAAATTACTTTCCATCGAGCACTACGCCTTCATTCTGATATTTCTCATTCAGACACTGACACTTGTCAAATCCCTGCTCAGTTTAAGCCTCGTACTTTTGAATTCGGTCAGCATCAGCAGTGCATTCGTGAAGTATCACGTAACTCTTCTTTTTGCACTCAGTGCGAGCGTCCACGTCCCCGTCGTCCTCCATGAATTGAATCAGCTTCTCAACACACCCATTGATTTTCGACTATTCGTCTATTTTATGATCGTCCATTCCTTAGTGACCTTGGGATGTATATCTTTAGTTCTGACGGGCATTTTTAAGTTTTTTTGCATTCGATGTTCAAATGTTGGCTGCGAAGACGACTGTTCGTGTAGTTGGAGACATAAAACTTGTATTTCTCTCATGATTCTATGTGTCCTGTGCAGCGATGTTGTTTTCATTGTAAGATTTCATCATTTATTATTTATTATCAAAGACGAGAACTAGCTTCCATACATACGCACGTTCACACACACACACACACGACACAGCACAACACATACCGACACTTTTAAGGAGCGACTCGCTCTGATGGTCACATCTCCACCCACTTTTTTCTATTACATCGCATTTCCAAATCCTTTCCGGGGAGAGTTTCTTCCCAAGCACCTTGACTTCTTCGCTTCTTCACTTAACCCATTCACTTTTCCGAATGACCTGACCAATTTTATACATGTCACAGACACCCCCACTGTGTACATATCGTCTACATCCACATGCTTACACCTTCTGTTAAATGGGCAAATATTTGTTCTTTTTTTACCGCCACCTCCTACTCCAAACAACTTCTTCCTAGCAATCACACAACTGAATAATCAATTTATTTTAACACCTTCCTTGCGTGCCTGTCAATCATTCAATTATTTTACCAATGTTCCCTGCATAAGACGAGGAAGTGCAAATCTGGGCTGTGAAAAACAACC
>JAAXYX010001280.1:0-24510 GCA_036851915.1 Ptenothrix huangshanensis | reverse complement strand
ATGTCTACCTTTACTTATCTCGAACAGCATCTTCCTACCCATATCAATATCAGAATCACAAGTAAGGATTAAGATCTAAATCTAGTTTTTATTCATACAGTAAGGCTGCTGAATCGTCTACATTCACAAATAGTGTTAGGAAATTTTTGACTTCCTGGACTGACAGTATAAAATCTACAAATACAAACAAACAATATGAGGCTTCAATAATTTCAAAAAAAAACTTTTACAATTTGCACAGCACGTTCAACTAAACATTTCAGTACACACTGGCTCTATACCATAAATACGTTTTGCCACAATAAATCTCGATACAAGTCAGAATTCTGTGATTCCGAGTCACCACATCGTTCTCCATACCACACAAGTTGAAAGCATAGAGTCACTTCCTATACGCAACACTTTTGCATGACAGAAGATCACAGCAGTAGTAACAGTCATTCATGGTAGATTCAAAGATGGTATTTACATACCTAAATGGTAAATATAAAAAGTACACAAGTCATTCCGATTTGTGATTCTCACTATTGTCGACACATCGTTCCCATAAAGCTGAATGTGAATGTAAAAAACTAACTTGCATAGTATAGGTATGTATTCTGAGTTTGCCTGTCTGCCTGGCACAACCAAGCGAACCAGGACTTGCGTTAGATGAGACTCGGAACAGATGACAGCCATGAAAAGAAAGCAAGAAGAATGCGTGAATACGAAAAGAGGTTGTTGTGGGAAGTCATGACAGCGTAGGGGAAAACAGAAGAATCAGCTCAATCCACGAGACGAAGATTAGTTTTGCTGTCAAACTGAAATCATTGTTCGAAAAATATTCTTTAATTTCGTCTAAAACTCTTCAGGTAGGTAGGTATACGATATCCTATCCCACGTCATAAGTACGATCTCCTGTGATTTTCTATTTTCGCAAGGATTTTACGGGTATAGGGATACCTGTGAATAGAGTGCAGTCGCTAGTGTGCATTCCCGCAATCTAGTTTGGCTTTGGTTTTGACTTTGACTTGGATAAATTTCTCATGTTTCGGTCTTGCTTGCGTGCCTTACTAATGCCACGATTTGAAATTTATTTTCAATGTCGGTATATATGTGTGTAGATAAAGTAGGTAGGTATGTTCAAGGAAGGAACTAGGCATGGAGGTAATTGCTTATAAAGTGAATAGAACTTTGTAGGTGTGTGTAGATAGTGACAGTAGCTGCTAGACTCCAAGCACGACGTACATGGTTTGCTTAGTTAACAATTAGATTTCTTTCACTCTTTCAGCCTGATTGTGTATTCCATTCCAAGCGAGAATAAATACACAGTGAACGGGTAGGCGATGACAATAACAGCAACCAAGAACAGTTTCAAGAAACAACAAACTATACCTGTTTACGTGATTTGTGTGGAACAGATGATTGAGATGATTTCCCGTTTAGCATTCGAGAGGATGCGTAATTGTTTCCTAGGTACATGCCTTCACGATACAACGACACTATCTTGGTGAGGTACATGTGTACGTGCTAAAGTTTATTACCATAAAAATACGACTATGTGGAACAAGACTTTTCTATGGTACCTATTTTACCAGATCAACCTTGCCCTGTTATTTACAGGTCTGCACTTTGGTCTGCCTCAGACAGAGATTGGATGCGGGACACAGACACAAGCATACAAACGATCGAACGTAAATAAGGAAGAGCTTCACAAAAGCAAATCAACTTGCTGCGTAGCATGTAGGAAAGATAAATAGAGTGCGAGGTAACAATTAAGCTTGTCTAATTGGTACTTGTTACACTATACTAATTGAAAAATAATTCGCCAGCTTCCATAGTTTTAAATTAAGGTACCTATACCATATGGTATATAATTATAAATGTATGAATGTATGTATACCAACAAATGTAGGAAATACTTAAAAAGGCTCGTCAATTTGTCACAAAACTACACAAGTAAAGGGAATAGTGGTGTATGTTCTTGTAAAAGAATTGTGCATTATTCTCTATAGACATCAGCATTAACTGAGCTTCTTCACTGTGAACACATTAAGGATTACTAGACGGATATAGTTTACAGGGATTTTCAATGCTGACTACCTACTGAAGTCAATTGAAAGGATTAACAGCCCAATACTGTAAAGGATGGTGCAGATTTAAATAAGACACATGCAATTTTTCATTCAGTGTATACATCTCAAAGTCCAGCTGCACTATTATCTATATATGCATTAAATCATTATTGTCTGAGCAGATTAACAAAGCTGAAATAGCTGCACCGTAAACTGACGTTTTGTGTACACAGATTGGTAATGGTTACACATAAGCCAAACACAAGTATAAAATTATGTATAGCATTTTCAGAATTTTAGGAATGGGGGAGGGCATGGCCACCCTCCCCATTTTACATTTTATTTTCTATACGTGAATGATGTAGGAGATGGTAGTGGTGGTGGTAATGGTGAAAAAGCCTAAAGCTCTAGACTAGAATATCAGAAAAAGTAGAATACCAAAGTATTCTGTCTAAACCTTATCAATGCACTCAAATATACTTACTAGCCGACTCCCTTGGTTATATTAGCTAAGATCTTTTCTGGGAGCTGTTATTACTCGAACTGTTAAGAATAGATGTGAGGAGATTGAAGAATGAGAAGTTGAAGAAGAGATTCATCGACCGGAACGCAATCCAGCCGAGGTGGACTTTAAATGCATCTTACCCATTATTCCTAATCCTTCAGCCACCTGTAGAAACTATGAGCAAAGTTTCCTCACTTATTACTTGTGTTCCTCACAACCAACTGAACCAACGTGACAGCAAGTCAGGTAGGAGCAGGAGAAACAGTGAGGCAGACTGCACATTTATTGTCAGTGTGTGTGAAGAAGAAATTATAACAGTGGAAAAGCCAGAGGAGAGCAGAGCAACGTCAACGTCAACACCATCAACAATAACACAAAGCTACATCAAACAACAACAACGATCAAGGCAAGTCAAGACTCGACTCCACTCATCTTAACTCATCTATAGTATCTGTGCAGCATTCAGGATCGGCAGCTATCAGTTTTGGAGTAGCCTCTTCAAACTGTAATGGATAATGTACTAGTAGTCAACTAAAAGACAATCGTACACACATTACACTGGTATTGGCACATTGAACTGCCATCAATAATAAGCATCTAATTTTTGGAAAAAATTAACAGTCATTACATTATAAGAAAAAAAATCAGTATCAGTCAGTGTATAATCTCTTGAGTGTGTTCCCTACAATCAACTTTATTATTTGTGAAGTGAGAAAAAAGAAAGAAAAATATTATGTACTTGTCCATCCTCAGTCTTGAGTATGTCGATATCTGTGAATTATTGTGACGATGCTAAACCAGACTTGAGTGATCACTTCAACGACACATTTTTCTTTTGTGGTCTATCCCACGTACTTAACCGCAGTCTGTAGGATTTACTAGCCAATTATTATTATATATCCATTTACTAGCATCCCTTTAGGTATACAAATATATATACATACACTACGCTTTTGTACAGCTAACACGTGAACAAATCTATATTTCAAAAAGGTACAAGCAGAAACATTGCAACTGTCAAATCATTTATAAAGAAGCTTTTTAAACGTAGGGTAGATAGGTATATGCAATCAGCAGTGAGCATTCAGCTTGTTTACACAGAACCACAAAGAATTTATCCCATTCATCGTCATTTGAATCTTTGAATTATTGTTTCTACGTGGACGCCGAATCTCTCAAGTGCGCACCACAGTCACATCATAGACAGTTCTTTCAACTGTCATCATTTTACTGTGGTGTGACTAAGGACAACTGTGACATTTTGCCGATTCCAAGTCATAAATTCATTTTTCGAACGATACTGTGAGTGAGTGACGAAGGCAAAATAGATTTTGCTCTATTTTCTTTCTGCAACTAGTGAGTTTCAAAAAATTGATTTTGTTCGGTAAAAAGTAATTAACATGAAAGTGAATTCTGATATCATTCTAAAACGTACAGTTGTTTGCAGCATATTCGAAAAACGAATTCACATTGTCATTTAGTACCTCGAGACAAAATGGTAAAATATTAATTGCAAGCATATAAATTATTTTTACAGTTTGTCCACAGAAAATATTAAGAAAAAAATTGAATTGACGTTTGACATAGCTTCTGGAACCTTGAGAAGGTCTTCGAAGTCAAATCGCACAGAAAAACCCTACAGTAGTTCTGCGTTACATTGAAGTATTTAATGTAACTGTCAGATTTCTTTAGAAGGTACATTATTGTTGAAACTTCAAGACCGGCCTTTTGGTACAGAGTTAACTTCAATCGGATTAGATTATTCAAAATCAAAAGTCGACCTTTGAGGTAAAACAGAAAAACCATAATAAATTTAGAGGTTGAGGACGCGGATGAAAGGCTACTGAATCGTAATGCTAACTGATTAGGGAAAAGTGTAGACAAATCAAACTGAAAACTCCAAAGTTGCGTATCCACGAATAGTGAATTGGCGGAACAGAAACCATTTATCATTCATGTAAATTAGTCAAGTGAGTGAAATGCCGCACTCGCCATTGTGTGAAAACACACAAAGAGAAACTGACGGTTAACCTCAAGTAGTCTGAACTTGACACTTGGACTTGGACATTTGTCATTAGAACAATAAGAACACTCACATCAAGTCGAGGCACTGATGGTGTCATCGTGTGTAGTGTCGAACTAACCACACTCGAAGTTCCCATTAATCATAGCATATTAAAATTGTACACAAGTGTGAGCGTACCAGTAGCATCCCGCCTGCACTAAGTTTCCACTTGTTACTAATCTCCTGTGATTCTATTCCCTCATCGTTATTATCAAGCTGTCTTGTCTTGTTTCGTCTCGTTTCATCTCATCTCATCACATCACATACCATCACATTCAGTCATTTAACATCTCATGGCTTGGGATAAACCAAACGTTACGGCAACAATCAAGATTTTACAATTTCTCTTGTAACGCACAATAGCATTGCTGCAATGGACTGACAACTGTTTCCAACGGTTTACATTTGTTTCATTTCAAAACTATTTTCGGATCATCTTCATCAACAGAGTAAATCATCATTACCAACATTGCTGTCGTGCTTGACCACAACTTAATCACATCGAGATATCAACTTTCTATAAAGGTTCGATTTTCTTTTTACGTTTTTTAATTCTTTAATTTGATTTTCATAATCAGAAACTGATTATGAATTTATATATCCATTAATTAATTGCAAAAGGATACAAGATACAATAGTATTTGCTTGGATAAGCAAGATCTTAGATAACTGAACATGTCTACTTCATTATTTTTACAAGCAATAACAAAACAAACGATAAATTTTCTCTGCTGACTAACTGCTCGCTCCTTGTTCAAAGATCTAACGCTACTACATACGGGAGATGGCTTACAGAATAAAGTAATGTAGGTAAATTGTTTTGAATTCAAAATTCAAATACATAATACATACCGGCAATTCAAATGGCAATCACTCGAGGAGCAGGCTAGCACACATACATACAAGATGTTTTTACACCCCGTGCTGCAATCAGCATGGTATGGTATAGTAATCAACTGCTATTGGAATAATCACGAAAGTCGAGTAATTCAAGTATGAATTACAGTTTCGATTCCTTGTAATTAATGAGACTGCCGTTGCCCACGGTGGTTGTTGTAACTTTCTGTAAGAAACTACAGGAAATGTAGCTTCTCCAATCCTCTCCAGCTCAGATATTCGTACGTCTTTCTCCAGATCTGTTTGAAAAGAGTTAATTTATTAGTGAATAGCATTTACTAGTGCCTGTACCAGTCCTAGTAACACTTTAGTGGTACGACGTATAGTCATCCTTCTGAGTTCTGTAGGATGGTTCATATAAATATTAATTGAAACCATGACGTAAACTGTCAAATTTTTAATACTTGAACTGTGAAACTAAAAACATAACGGACAGAATAATATTTTCATCATACTGTAATCATTGCATGGTTACGCTGAGTTGTTATCAACCCTTCATTATAATGTCAGCATTCCATTGCAAGTAACTACAAACCTGCACATTCCACATCGTTTTATAATTTCTGCCTTCTGTCACTAAATTATTCCACATCTTTGGAGCAAAAAAGTATTTGCCGACATAGCTACACAAAATACGCAACCACACTTTTAATATTCTGTGACACTTACTTCGGGTGTCTTCATTTCTACAACACAACTTCACCTAATAATGTACCTAGGTACGTATTAAGTTTTGCAGTACATCGTACATACTTGATATGATATGACAATGATGAAAGTTGCATCTAACCTGAAAAGATCCTCTTAAAAAATCTTTTATAGAAGCATCACCCGCACATTTAGATTTAAATACCTAAGTAATAAGCTACTACTGCATGCCGATTGACTTATTTAGATCTTGTACCAAGATCTGCATGGTGGAAGGTATGATGCTGTAGTTTGTAGTTGTATGTAATTTGTGGAAGTAAAGGGAAGCAGTGGTCAAACCGTTTAGGCAATCAACAGGTAATCTATAACAGACAGGAAAGGATAGATACATAATTAATGTGATTAAAGTAATAACAAGTAAATCTCTGTGCTCAAGCATTTCAACCGATGAAAGGAAGGTGAGTGAAAAGGAACTACGTGTGTGTAATCTCTTCCGTCTGGTTAGCTATGGAGGGATGGAATGGAACGTTGTAACAGCGTTATGTAGGTACAACTAAATCCATATACAGTAGCGATTTTCAGCTGTTCTTGGGCTTTGGCTTAACTTTTATTGTAAGAACAGACCAGAAACTGTTAATTATTACATTAAGTAACTACATGGTCAATGGTTCTTGCTTTTAACTCGGAATCTTGTAATTATGAATTTATTGCTCAATTCGTATAACCACACTACACCACGCATATAAGACAGTGACAGGTAACTGGACATGAGGGAGTATTTACAGTAGCAGCGGTTGGTGCCCTCTGCAATGCTATAAAGTGTACTTAATTATATATTATATATATACTATATAATTACTATATCAAATCAAAGATCGAAGAAAGTAACACTTCCGCTTAATTTAAATTTCGCGCAAATTTAACTGCAATTTCGCTTGTAAGCTAAAGTTTAAATATCCCATTGAAGGTATCTGATTGCAGATCACAGAGCTTAAAGTTCGCTACACCGGTACCTACTATTAAAGGTATGTAGAAGTTGAACCTCAGCCGAGAAATGTGTAATTATTGTGGTTGTTAATATAATGTAAATTATAGGTATTCGTTTTGATTTTTATTTGTATTTGGCCTCATGAAACGCCTCATATCATACATGTACATACCTACCGGCGTAGCTAAAAATGCAAAGTTTGTTACACTTACGATTGTACATGTTCAAAATGCAAGGAGGATTGCATATTAAAAATGTATTTATTTGCATAAAAACATCCTTGATTGTCTTTGGGTTAAAATACAGTTAGTAGTTAGGTATTCACCAGTTCATGATTGACTAAATACGGGCTATTTTATACCTCAACTGAATAGTCTAGTGTAAAAATATTAATTATTCATTTTGATGTGATGTGTGACGTCGATGAATCAATGCCGAGAAGGATTTAATTTACCCTTCCGGTTCAGTTAGCAGAAGAGTAAGTGAGTGCGGGTTATTATACACGCTCGCATGAAGATGAAAATAGAAGACGTTCGACTGATTGTGATTAGGTACTCTTGATCTTCGATGAAGATGCTTGGAGGAAAACGAAAGAAAGGTAAAATGTATCATCCGTAAGTACCTAGCGGTTTTTCGAGGGCCACCATTACCAACCATCTCAGCTCTTAGAGTCAGAGTCAAGTTAGTGATTAATTACCTACACAACGCAAGTATGATAGACAGGGAAGCAGTAGTTGTAGCTGTAGGTAGGTACTTGTTGTTATTATGGATCGAGGCTAGTCACGCTATTAAAATTAAATGGTTTTCTCAGATGTGCTTTGATTTTACGTGTCTAATCGTAATGCAATTATTTGCAACGTGTACCTGGGTTTACGTGTACGTACATGCTCTCAGCTCAGTGGTGTTTGATTTTGACATGTTCATTTGGATATTGAAGTTGAAATAATTTTGAAAAAATTATGATAATGCAGATGCTGGTATTCAATACAGGAAATAGAAGAAGAGTAACTAGGAATTCATGAGAGGCTGCAATTATATTTTGATGATGATAGGTTTGTTTCGTTTGGTTTTACCTGAGCTATTTAGCAGTGGCGTGTTTAGTTGGTAATAATGGTTGAAATCCCTGTTATCTATCATTACATACGATTTAGATAGGTCTCGTATAGTTGAAAGAGTACTCAGACCCAGAACGAAAACTAGAAATGAAAAAAACGGCTTTTGGGTGCACCTTGGAGTCCAGGCCTAATTGCTCCAACTCAAGCTGTTATTGACCTTTTGAAACACGTATGTACATATACACGGAGGTTTATATTTTTTCAGCTTTGAACAAGTAGCTTGAGAATGCTATTAACTCAAGTCTTAACTCCAGCCTTGTACTTGTATTTGCTTTTATATTTACTAATGTTTCCAAATCCAATTCAATTTCTCTGTGACGCAATCAGATAAGAGCCATTCATCATATAGCTGTTAAAACAAAAACACCTTCACCTTCACCTTCGTCTTCATCTTCATCTTCATCCCACTACACGTATGTAGTTCCTTGTAGAAGCTATCAATTTTTACTGTTTCATCTGGATGCTTGAATTAGTTACGAAAGTATCTCGACTTTCGTCTAAAAATCGGCATACAAATTACATCTTACAACGCTTTTTTAAGATGAACTGTACTTGCATTCCTGCATACCTACCTTAATCCACGCCACATGAAGCCCTTGAATACAAAGGTACTTACATGTTATACTAATACGTCTAACATTAAGGTAAATTTAATGTCTGTACTGTGTAATGAGAATCCTCGAGAATTGAATGTTTTTGTTTTCATTCGTCACAGTCATAATATAATTCCAAGAGAATAATCATCATTCCTGCCATGATTGTTATACTCTCTGATTTTATTGCTCACCTGTTCGAAAATTCCCGTTATATTCATGTGTTTTAAATCTACTCTCTGTAGCTCCAGCTCCTACTCTGTCGATGTTTCTAACAATTCAAACAACAATGATTGCATTCTTTGTTTTAAGGTTTGAATGAATTCGTTGAAACTGACGATGAGTAGGAGCTGCAAAGTGCTAATAAACTTTCCATGTTTATTTTTATGCTTTTGCTAACCCTTGCTGTGAGGGATCAGAAGAGTGCTGAAGGGAGTCAGCTTCAGTCACTTCTTGTCATTCATTTCTCATCCTTCGAATAAAGTCGGCGTGGCTTGATACTCCTTATTGTCTGTGTACGAGCTTAGAATTCGAATTCGAAACTTCTAGCTATCATGATGAGGAACAATAAGTAATTTTTTGTATGCTTAAAAATCTGAACATACCACATAGTGCTTTTTTACTCCCTTTACATGCATAAAACCTTAAAGAGTATCACGTTGAAGTATTATCGCGAAGTTAAAGGACATGGTCATTGAATCACGGGTAGGATGGGCAGTGCATTTTTTCCTTGAAGTCATTTTTCGCTAGATGATAGCACTCTATTTTAGTCCTAACGTTGAGGACAACAATCATATTTTTATGCTTTCAATAACGAATAATAATTAATTCTTCCATGATAACACCAAACTTGACTCCCTTATTCTCAAATGGAAGGCTTAAGAATAGGTAAATAATGTGAATACTATAAAATGTTAACCCTTTGGAATTTATTCCTGACTGAGATTTTGAGAAATGGCAGTCACGTTTGAACCAACTTTGAGTAGGAAGACTCTTTCTTCAATCACTACACTGGGATTAGAATAGTAGAATATGCATAGAAGTGTGTAACATGAGCAAGGTGTAATGTAAGTGTTTTATAAAAACCTTACACCATACTGTTTTGTGGTGCGGTATCACACGAAGTACATTATGCCCTACAATTTATTCTAGTGTGCAATTCCTTTTTCATTGGGAATGCTATGACTTGTAATAGTAATCCTTCCTATTTTCATTTTACGTGTCAACAAGGAAGCTTTTGGGCTTACTGGGATCCGCAGTTATTTTAGTTATGGGGCTCATCTTATCAAAACAAGACGCATTGAATGCGGGGCATCACGGTCTCGACAAATTCATATCATTCGAGTGTTACCTGTTACAAGCTACAAGTTACATTGAACAATGCTCAAGAGCGAAGAAAAGTAATAGTTTTGTTAAAAACCGTATCCATACTGTCATGACAATTAAAGCTGAAACGGCATTGAATCATTCAAATCTTCGAACCATGTCTTTTTGTTTTCTTCTCTGCGTTCCTGTCTTGTCTCATCTTGTCAACTTCCGAACTAGAATTTATTGTATTCCAGCTCAAATTGACACCCATGGAGGATACCCTTGCCAACCAAGAATTGCACAACCACCATTTTCCAAATCAAAATCCTAGTGCAACTTAACCTCCTACAAAGTTAAGCTCCTAAGCTAGCGGACATTAGCCTGATCATGTTTTTACGGAAGCCTTTCTTCGCAAGTTTTTCTTGAAACTATAATAACTATTATTTCACTTTGCATGTTTACTCTAGCTTTGGTTGAGTGAGTTGACGTTGACATGATGCACTTATACATAATATTAACTCAACTAAGGAAAATATGCGTTGTAGACGAAATTCCAGAGCAAATTATAGAGCTGCCTAGATTGCATGTATTCTTCATTAATTACCATATTGCTGCAACCTGCTAAACTTGATATTGATTGGAAATCATCAATGCATACTTTGAAACTTTGAACTGTCTAGACATGTAAACATGGCAGGATAAGTACCTACATAAATTGATTGGACTGATAAAAACTATGGTTAGTCTCTAGTACGTAGTTAAGAACTTGACCGTGGTTGGAATTTTAATATTAGCTTACAGTATTTCTTCTACCTGGTTTTTTGGATTAAATTGCACTTACGACCTGTGATTGTATATACTTTATTTACATACATATGCTAAGGGCAACACTGAGGATATATTCTCCAGGATGATAGTATTTTCGATAATTTGCATTTCGGAGAGAATTACTAGATCTGATACATGCAGTTCGTCTTCATTGAGTATCAACAGATTGTAAATCATAAATCCTTTGAGAATTGATTCTTGTCTTCCTGGTAATATGCTTCTGTTTTGTTTTTTGGTTTTTTACAGAGAGGCTTTTATTTAGTAAGCACATAACTATGAATATTGCTATAAAAATTTATTCTTAATTATACATTTTGACCGCGATGGAGGTGAAAAAGCAGAAACAAAAGACTACGTATTGCTGAAGTGATTTTATTGTACTGCATAAACAATAAAATCTAGTGTTCTCCTGCCTTTTAATTCTATAGTGTACGGTAGGTAATGCAGAACCAAAGTTTTTTTCCAACTCCCTTGCACTGCAAAAAAATTGTCGTCTTTTTTCCGGAGTTCTAAAAATATCTAATGGTAAATTATTCCTCAGATACATGCATAAATTCTTAATAAAAATTGAGAGGAGCAAGAAACTCATTAATGAGTCAAGTCAATGAAATCCAAACAGGTGAACAATGCAAAATAAAAGTTCAAATGATTGCCCTGTACTTATTTTTTTCTGTTTGCATGTTAATAGTATCATGACCATGGTGATGGCGATAGCAACGATAGCGGGTAGTTTTATGTATGTATGTACGGAGGTATGGGTGAATCAATTTAAGAATTTTCCTAATTACTACCATTACTTGTGTAGCTTCCATCAAGAAATTACTTACCTCAACATTTTTTGTATGGCTAATGAACTACCAACTGCCGTATCCGTGATATAATTCCACCGTTACCCACAAGTAGTAATTATAATCAGTTAGTTGCTGCCTCGTAGCTAAACACAATGACAAAGAAGCACACGACATAACACGATAACACAAGGGCAATTTATAGCCACTTTAAACTTGACGCCAGGAAATATTGCTTTACAAGGGTTGCACAGGGTAGTAGTAGTAATCAGCAAGATAATTCCCAACCATTTTTTGTCTAATTGTTCAATAAGCAGATCTGCATCGAGATTAAACCCAAAGTGGAGTTTTCACCTCACTTTGTGTTCCCAAATCGTTTCATCTTGTCTTAGTCGTATTACGCTTAGTAGGTAATCTTGTGCAATAAAATGATTATAGATTATGTAGATCTAGTTAAAATGCTGTCAGGATGCTTATATCCCATCAGTAGTAGTGAAGTGAGAGTAACAGAATGTCCATATTAACTTAACTGACTCGTTCGATTTGAAATGCAAATTTAATACGGGTATAATAATAATAAAAAAATTAGAACCTATAACCTTTCATTCGAAAACTGATGATGATATATGGTTATAGTAATCTTTGAATAATTATGTAAATTAAATGGATTTCTTTATTGGAGTCGTTGTCCGAAAGGTTACAAGTTTGTGAGAACATATACATTCGTTTCTAATGTGCTATAGGTACATGAGACAAAAACATTGCAGCTTCATATAGACAAATATAATATCATAATCTCGTAACCACCTTCGATTCACAACATCAATCGTAACGTCAGGCATGCAAGGCAAGGATTGCATTGGTTCTATTGTAATTACCTAGATACATATATCGATCCAAGGAAGTGATCCTATAAAACAGGAGTTTAGATTCGCCCTATAGTCAGCTTCACAATAAGATATTGTAACAGTACTGTAAGGCGGTCGATCCTTTGCTTTCATTGTAAGTCTGCCTATTTATGGTGTGGCTAAACATAGCTGTGAGCTTATTTATTAGTAGGTGTCCAAACTTGCTAACTATGAGCTCGGTGGGCATAATTATAGGGAGGATACGATGAAGTAAGCAGTTTAGCAAAGTATCAATACAGAATATATAATCACATGTATATTTCTATTGCACCACCAGATGATAGCATAACTAATTGTTTGTTTGTATTAATCATATGGGTTTCTTCGACAAATTAGATTTTTACAAGATACACGTACCATATTGGATTTGGATTTAAAGATTGCATAGAACTGAACGAAGCGCAAAGAATGAAGGGCGGCCACACTTCTATATGATAGGTAGGTAGGTACGATGTGAATACAGAGCAAATGTGGCTTAGCTGTGAATAATGTTTGCACAGAAACACAGATCAAAAATCCATTGGTTGAATTAATTTCAATTCAATAACCTTTAAATTCGAATGGTTTTATCGCTAAATTGATCAATGTTTTGTACACTGTCATTCTTCCATACAATTACTCTTGAGCTTAAAGAACACCTAAAACTTACCGTGGCACGTATAGACAAACTGAAATACAGTTACATTTAGACTCTGAGATTAAATCTTGGTGCACGGTTGATACAACTGCAACTACAAGCGTCTTATTAGTCAATTCAAGGTTTGGATTTTAAAATGAAAATCAAACACTACTTAAAGGTAAAAGAGAAAATGAATTGGTGGGAAAATGGAAGAGCGTGAACCAATATTTCCATGAATGAGTGAGTGACGAACGAGAATGATAGTTTCTCATGTGTAGATAGCTAGGTATATGGTACACAAATTGATATCGACAGCTTGAATTCTGCTTTGTACTTTGTAGAACGTATCTTTGAAAGTCTCGGCCTCGACTACACATGCACTGACTTTTGGTTTCCAGTGTTTGCACTTGGATTGGAATTTAGGTGATTTGGTTCCCTCGAAATTCAATTTCAGTACAATAATTTACCTGTGAAACTTTACAGTCTACAGTCTTTTCCGCTTTATTTTCTCGTGGGTTAGTTATCTGTAAATCGTAAGTTAATTGGAGATATGCAAATCAAGTTCAAGATTCTTTGTTTAAATCTAATTGTAGCTGTTGTAGGAGGAATGTGAACTCCACATCTACCTGTAACCATTAATGCATACGGAACACGACATTTCTTTAGAATGGAGACGATAACAAGCACACACGATTAGTATGACTGATCATTGACACTGTGCGTAGGACGTAGAGAATTCTACCAGTGCAAATCCTTCCTGTGAAGCCTCCGAACACCCTCCTAGGATCTTCAGATCAATGATCTGCATCCGTATGTTCCACGTTATAAAGTATACATAAATATGTAACTCACAATGAAGCATAAAACTTGGGATTTAGGAAATTCAATTTACCTACTCCTCCTTTCAGTCTTACATGATTTATGCAGAATTAAAGGCATGCAGCGTTTGTGATTATTGAGTCAAGTCTCCAATTCCTAATTGTTCCAGTTGTTGTTTCTCTTTGAATGTTTTTAAGCTTGGAGTAGCACTGCACCGTGAAACCCACAATATGTATGGAAGCAATTACTGGTTTTCTTGATGGTCACTTGTACGCCAGTATTAACACAAAAAGGAATACCTACTACTTACTACATAGCTTATTATGGCTCATACTCTTCGCTTGGGCTTGGGCTGCTAGTTTGTTCGGTTAGTTGTTATTGTTGACTTTCTTTCTAGACGTCATTCCCAACAAAAGGGATAAAAATATCGGGAGAAAATGCGTAGGTAAAATTGAAGTGACAGAACGAAATCAATCTTATGCATTATTTAGAGAATAAAGCAGGTAAATAAAATTTTCTAGTGCCCTATCTTGAGAATGTAAAATCAACCTGCGAATGAATGTGCAGAGAAATAATAAATTGAAACTCAAGTTTGATAACACGTTACTTTGTTCTTCTGAAACGAACAATGCAATGAATCCCTGTAAGGAAATTAAAGAATAACTGCCATTAGCCATATGGTAAACCAAACCATAATTCGACTTGGTTCCTTTGAAATTGAAGTAGATCTTGCCCCAAATTGTGATTTGTGACTCTGGTAGATTTTTCGCTAAAAATAATAAACAGGTGTGGTGTGATGATACTCGACTCCATGCAAATTCTTTCAGTCTTCTCACATTTGTATTCTATACACAGTAATCAAATTAGTAACTCTGTTAGTACAGTTATCGTTGTTGAATACGGTGGTCTTCGAATCAATTGTCACAGTCACAGTCATCCGATGATGATGATGATGGTGATGGTGAAGAATAATAGTCATGGAGTTCGAATAGTTCGACTAGGTACTTCAAATAAACATTTCTTTTCCTTTGTAAGAAGGTTGCCGCAAAACAATACTTGTATACTCTCCGGGTAATTTACCAAAAGAAATAATATTTCATTCAACATTCAAGCATATTGTCGAATCATAAATAAACATGAAATTAGAAATTAAGCCATCAATAAAAGAAAAACGGAGAATAAGATTAGCACTGCCACTATACAACTTAAGGTTATAAATCTTACGTGCAAAGTACATATGTAATTATTTACCTACCTAAATGTGTACATATTCGGTATCTCTTATTTATGTAGGAGTCCACATGGTGGTTTTTTCCTCAAAAATGTAAAAGGTTGATAATCCACAACGTCACTTTGAGTTGCGTCAAATAAATCGACAACAACAGTTAAGTCATCATAGTCACAAAAAGGCTGTAATAAAGCAGTTAATGCAAAATCGACTAAATACTGTAATCATCAAAATGTGTGTCACTAAATGACTTCGAACTTTAGTAAGCATATCTTTTCACAATTAACTTCAAGCTCAAAGACTCTATTGACATGACGTGAGCGGAGTGCCTGTACACATCGTTAACGAACGATAAGTGCTTAGTCTACATTACGTTCCTACTTTCCTATACTGCGTAAGTAAGTTAAAGTAAAGCAACCACAATATGTTTGCAAGGATGAAAAGTTCATTTTATGGTATGTTATGCTGAATAAATAATAAGTATTTGTTTGGTCATAAGCATTCACGATGCACTTGATGATACTGTACAACTATTACTATTATGACAGAAGGTTTGTGTATTACGGTTATGAAGATAAATACCTACGTCGGCTTTCATGCATAACATAAATCACACAATTTAATTTACGCAATAAATAAGATTAAGAAGTAATTCAGGAGTGTATAATTCATTCTAATAAAGTACATGAGAGTGTACGACATGTAATTTTGAAAACATTCATCATAAATTGATTCTTGAAACTTATCTTGTTTTAGTGAACCTGTACTTGTAGTATACCTGCGTAGTGTGCAGGAGGTAGGTATGTAGGAATGCGTCAGTTTCCATGCTTCATGATAATTATGAGAATTGTTTTCAGGCCTTGTTTGGATTTAGCATGTTTTTTTTGTGCTAGCCCCAGTAGCCTCACCCATATTTATAGCTTACTTAACTGACATAGAAGAAACCGGTATCTGATACTCATAATAAAACATAACGTGGGTACCATTCCAACCATTAGGTACGTAGTTAGGTGGATTACGTGAAGTGGTCGTGGTCACAGCTTTACTTACGGACTTCCACTTGCTAATGCAAGTGCTTCCTTGCTCATAAAACAGCAAGGAAGGCAAGGAAATATCTTGAAAGGTACCTACTATTCGTGATTCCTATACGAATACGAAAATAGGAAAAGGTAAACGTCAGTGCTTAATAGTTTAATAGAATAATGGAGACAGCCGGTGATACGATGACGATGAGTTGGAGTTGCAAGTTGAAGAAGCTTCACGCTAAACCGATTTCACTAACATGTGTTGTACTATTTACAGAATGCACGGAGGGAGACTGACAGAAAGCCTTAGCATTGCTTTGTAGACTCGATTCGAATTTGAATGCACCACCAACCAACCCGGTTCTGACTCTGACTCTGATATTATATAAGTAACAACAACTCCTCTTGCAAAGTAGGTATTAACAGAGATTTTCTTCGTCATACCTAAATACCAAGCTGCCCATTATTTCTAAATACCTACGAAGGCAACGAAGTGCAGGTGCAGTGGGACCATAGTCAAATCATAGCCACAGATTTAGATATACTTTGAACTGACTGTCTCCAACTCCTATCCTATCCGTGTACTACCTGTACCACAATACAAGGAGTATCTCTACTTCTGACTTGACTCTTCTAATGCTCAAAATGATAGTACTTTACTGTAATTTCTGTCCTAACCATAATCCGTGTATTTAAAGACGATAGGATAGTGAGGCAACGTGAAACTTAACCAGACCAGAGTCTGGTGGGGACCCGTTAGTAAACGCTTGATAGAATCGAGTAAAGTGAGCTTCCAACGTGCAAGTACTTCATCATTGTTATGATGATTATCGTCGTACGCACAATGCTAGACAAATTTAAACTGCAATCATGGTCATAGAAATGACCAGAACATAACGTCCAAGCTGGCATCAAGTGTGTAGTATAATTACATACACATACTGGGCTGGGATGTGCCAAAATGCTTAGTGCTTGAACACATGTCTAAGTCTATCCATGTCACTCTCTAGTTGTACTAAATTTAATGTCTGGGTCTGGGGTAATGGTATAAAATATAAATATACATTTCAACCAGGTAATTGGCTACGAACTCAGCAGTTGCGTTGTCCTTCTCGTCCTCGTCTTCGTCTCATCATTCTCAAGACATGATGAAAGAGTAAAAATCCATTATGCATCAAATGATTATCCTGTTTGCAGTATGCTCCTTTCTAAAGAGACAGTCGGACATCTGTCAGCTCTACAAACTCTCCTCAAAACTGCAAAATTGGACTAGAAGTAGAAAAGACTGATAATCATAAAAAATGTTGATCAATTCATTTCAAAGTGGCAACTGACGACATGCTAGAAATACTCAGAGCTTATTCAATTAATTCAAGCTGCCATTCTTTCCACACAACTCAAAACCTTGGGTAAACATGGTATTGTTAAACGATCTAGGAAAGCACAAGTTCAAGGTAGACATACTTGCATATGAAAAAATAGGACTAGCACCAAGTAAGTGTAAATTGGTTGAATAAATATCTTGAGGCTTGGGGATGACGAACAGAAAGGAAAGGATCCAACACTACCGAGTTTAATTTTCAATTGGGTTCTTAAACTTAATTGCCCCACGTCCAGTCATTTTATTGTCGTAACCCAAGTAGCATAACAAATGGTATAGGGATAGTTTGTTCAAACATGTATTTTACAGGCTATTTTTATAAAATTTCTCAAGTATACATATGTTCGTGTTCGTGGTGATGCGAATGTAATGGTGATGCACGGTAATGTAGTAAGAGGTGTTTAGCATTGAAGTTTCTGAGTTAGCTAACCGTAAATATAAATGGCTTAGCTTCTCTTGTTGGCATTAAAGTGATATGATTGCAATTTGATGGACTTAACAGCCCAAACCCTTCGTGAGCACCGGCACCAGCAGCCAACGTAAAATAGTCCTTGTTTGTAAGATATGTGATACCTACTTAGACTTGAACAGAGAAATTCTTATTCTATAATTAATACATGGATGATAGCTTTTATACAAACTTGATGGTTGTTCATAGGGATTGTGAAGAGAAACGGATATCCGTATATGTGCGTGTGGGGGTTGACGGTGACTTTGACTGCAAGTCCTACTTAAATACTTGTGTTTGTAGGTGCTTGTGCAGAGGATAGTATATTTAATTAAATTAAAAGTTGGTCTTGGTGGTGCAGAGTGGAGAGTGGAGATTTATGAGGTGTGTGAATGTAAGTGGGATGTGTGACTCAACACCGGTATGTTTTTGTGTGAACAGATGGTGATCATTCTGCAACAGACGACGGACAACGGGAAGCGGTTTGTGTCCACGGTGGTGGAGGAAGAGTCATCATTCAATAGCAACTTTTCTCTCGGCAGTCAGAATTCGATCAGCGAACGAAGTGCAATCTACAAGCAGAGGATTGATAGTCTCTTTGGTCGTCATACGCGACTAAATCCATTCAAACCAACACTAGAGCCTTTCTGCATTCGAATCGAAGGAAGTAACAACAACAACAGTAATAGTAACAAGAGTAGTGGTACTGGTAGTAGTAGCTGTAGCAGTAGTAGCAGTAGCAGCAGAAGTAGCAACAGTAGTAATTGTAGTGGCAGTGCTACAAGCAGTCACCATCATCATGGGAACGTAATTGGGGAAACTTCATCAAGAACCACAACACCTTCTACAGTGTCAACCCAGCTTCAACACAGTGTAGCAACAACAAATCCGAGCACCCTTCCAACGTCGTCGTCGACTTCATCTTCATCCTCGTCCTCAGTCAGTCCCAGAAAAAACGCGTTGGTTGATCGACCGGATTCAAATTTATCCTCTTCCGACGAGGATGACGACTACGAGAAAATTCAAGAGACAAATTGCTCAATTGTTACTGACTCGCTCAATAATAGTAATCAAATTAGTGCTAGCAACAGTAGCAGTAGCAGTTGTCTTCCCAGTGGTGACAATCGGAATAATCAGAACAGTGGCAAAGTGCATACTCCCATCAATCGCACGAGTAGCCGAAGCAGCATAAATCATAAGACATGCTTGTCCAGCATCGGTTCCACCCACGTGAGCAGTGTACGACTCAATTGTGAGGACGTGAAGAGTAATAACAACACTAACTCTCAGTCCCCTACAAACTTTCTCCATTCGAGTAATAGCAGTTCCATGGCGAGAGATATGGGGAACAAAACCGTAGGTGAAAGTCATATGTGGCGGAATGGAACATATGCAGAGTCTCCTTGTCATACGGAAGAGAGACGAACGGAGTTTGGGATAGTGAGAGCTTCGCCTGGAGGAATCCTCAAGTTCTCAGTTGACTATCTTGGCAGTATCCCAGTGGATGGAACGGCCACTGCTCTCCAAGACTTGCAAGCTCCCTTGAGAACTCTCTATTTGAATTTCCTGTCAGGAACAAATGTCATGTCAGGACAGTTGGCAATCACTTCGGAAGGACTGAGATTTGAAGCTCCAAGAGTCCGTCTGGTGAATCCATTTACCACCATTGCTGTGTGGGCTGCTATTAAATTCGTTGCCCGGGGTGAACCGAATCCTACGGATTGTGCATTCATGCCACTGATTTCGGACCCCGAGGGCCAGGATAAGAGCCGACTATTTGGTCGTATGAATCCAGAACTGTCTCGAGCATACAATGCTTGTGTCACCAACAGTCATGGACATCGAGTTTTTCGAAACCCACCAATCTTTGCGTGTGTCATGAGGGAGGCTTCGTTCAGTCTAGACTGTCATGCTTTCGCATGTAAATGTGCCGAGGACGCTATTGTAATTGCTGCAAATCTCTACCAGTCCTTGGTCGACAAAATGAGAACAACCAACAAAGAAGGAGAAAGTGGCTATGGAAGTTTGACCCGAAATTCACCGGCAACACAAAGTCAGAGCTCACCCAATGAAAATCGTTCATGCTCATCCGCCTCGTCGAATGGTTCCCCTCACGAGAGGAGTGGCAGTCGCAGTGGGAGCTGCAGTGGAGGAGGCTGTTGCAGTGGTGGGGATAACAGTGGCGGTGATTTACTCAAACGTGACAGCCGTGTGGTTTTTTCCGACTCGGAGTCCATAGCTCCTATTCGTCCCCCGAGAAGGAAGAAGAAAACATTCGATGGTGGAGTTTCCACGAATTTAAAGCGATACAACTCGGATGACTCTGTTCTCCTCAAAATGCCTCACCGTCGCAAGTCTCTCAAAGGAAATTATCAGTATCAACACCTCCAGAGCAGCAAGGCGAAGAAACGTGTTCAAATCTCAACACCAGATGAGACCACGACTTCCTCTGACTCTGTGAGCGAGTCTATTGACCAAGTTTTAGATCGTATTATCAATCCCGGTGGAATGTCATTCAATGATCTAAAGCCACCTTACCAAGAGCTCATACTAAAAATCGCTCTCACACTCACACAAGATCAACTTTATCAGAAGAGTAAACAAGCCATGAAGAAGCATCAGCAGTTTAATGTGAGAAAGAAGTCGAGCAAGAATCAGGACACAGGAGCTGGCGGTGCAAGTGATGAAAACTCACAATTTCTAAATCTACTGGTAAAGTCCTTTGCAAAGATCACGTCGAGTAAGGTAAATCATGGAGGTGGATTGAATGGAATGAAACGGAATGGAGGGAAAATGGTGAGTTCAGGAAATTCTAAATTCAAGTCCAAGTCCAAGCCTAGCCATAAGTATCCGTCGAAAGTGATTCTGAAGAAGAGTGCTAAGGAAGAGGATCCATTCATGTCCTTTTGTAGTGGATGCGTATGTGACAAATGCTCAGAGAAATGTTATTGTTCGTTGCCTTCCAAGCACAATGTAAAGGTTGTAGGTTTGCCCCCACCAACATCAGCATCAGCTACTCCGACATTGACAGCAGCCTCAACAATTACAGCTGGACCCATTACCCACATCCATACCCACACCTGTCACACTGATGCAGACGACAACGGACCCAAATCGGATAATCCCCGCAAGAAGATCTGTGGCTATGACACGGATAGCTGTGCTGAGAGTGAAAAGTGCTACTGCTCTCTCCAACGTGTCAAATCCAACGGGCTAAAAATCTACAATATTAATTTGGACACGGAAACTTCGGATACGGACACGAATTCTTATGATTTTGAGCCATTTCACCAGATGACAAATGAGCAGGAGAATGAAACTCCTTCATCCTCCTCTAATCTTAAAACAGGCTCCACTCGCTCCGTCGAAATCTTATCTTACCATCCTTCGAAAAGAGTGACCTATAACCTTTCACCTGCCTCGCATCTTCAGACAACCAATGCCGTTGTTCATTTTGAGGACAAATGCTCACCGGGAAATTCATCCCATTCCCATTGTCATGGCATTCTGAATGGTGGTATTCACAGTAGTACTTCGAAAGGATCTTCTGGTTCAAGAAATCACTCAAGCAGCTCATCCTCCTACTTACGCTCGGTAAGCTTGCTATTCTATTATTTCAACTTAGAACTAAATACATTGTTGATTTTTCCGCCTCTCACAATTCACATATCTCTAACTCAATATTAGCATTAGCATTAGCATTAGCCTCCATTTCAGTATGACAACACTTCATCATTGTATCCGGATTCTACGAAGTTATTCTTACGTTTGTATTGTGTCAGCGAACATCTATGAAATTGCATTCTTACACTCAAGTCTACCATGAACCAGCTACCAGTCAACTGTCTATAACTTTCAAATAGTTTCAGCAAATTCTTGTGAACGTTTTATTCTACTTATTCTATTTTGCTTTTCTCGTTGGATGATTGTCTTGGAAATTCAGGGGGTGCAGGAGCAACCGCAACTGCACTGAACTTATTGGTAGAATGTGAACAGTGATATGGAAAATGGAACCACAATTACCTATATTTAATTTCATCATATTATTAATTTTGACCTTGTGCTGAGGAATTGAAACGATTTCGAACCAACTTCCCAACATTTTGCACATCCTAATTCCGTGTTTCCCAATTGAAATCCAGATTCAGAAATAAAAAAATAGACTGATGCACACATGCCTATAGAAGGAATTCGCCAAATGAAATCTGTAGTAATTGGGAATACATAGGAATACTGTAGGAATGCGAATGCATGCTCTGTGTGAAGTATGGGTCTTTTGAATATTGGCATGAGACCGTGACTTGGTTCTGCTTTATGATATTTATGTATGTTGGTAACAAGTTGAGACGATTTCTTAGATTTCTGTTTCTTATTCTCATGGCTTACTTTTACTTACCCTTAACCGTGCATTTGTACAACAATGCATTGCAGAGTGTATGTTCAAAATGTGTTACTGTTTCTACGGTTCTGCTGTACTTGTCCTCACTACTGAAGACATTCGTAGAAGTTCTCTTAAATTGTTTTGGGTGAAGGAAGGTGGTTAACAGTGGAAATAGAATCAAAATAAAAGTCATTAACCATGTTAGGACAATCGAAAATCCACACTTTTAAGCCTGTTACGGTCTCACTCACGAACTCACGACACACCTACCTACCTACTACCAGTTGTGATATAACCACCTGATAACGTTTCGTATGTATATTATATGCACTCCTTTAATTCCAATCTGCCCTCGTACCTTTCACCACGTCCAAGTCCAATATAAACTCTATTCCATACGCCTACTGTACTCATCCTAGTAAGCATTCACAAATGCCTGATGCTCTAGCTCTCCTCATTAAAAACTCATAATCATCACCTCAATACCATGTTTTTCCTTATCTACATACTAAAGCAATGGTAATTAATTTTAATGTATTGTAGGGGGATAATAATTCGATTAATTGTTGTACTCAAATGTAAGTTACTACGAGTCTGCCTTACTTCTCTAACAGCTTCCACTTAATTTTTTCTAGCCCCAAGGCTCTTCGGATGAAATGCTCTCGGCTTCGCCAAGTTCTGGACAAAGAAGTAAGGTACTTTTGATCACGGGCTCGAGTCCGTCTACACGCGTCATGTACAAAGATACGAATCATCATTATGGACGAGGAGTTGACTTTAGTGATGGGAAAAAGAATCGCTCATCAGATCAGCACAGAAACTTAATGGATATCACAGAGGATGAGGACAATGAGGACGAGTCGTTGAACCAACATCGACAAACATCATGTTCCAGTGATGAGGGCTTTGCACCAGAAAATATACTGTCTATGAAGAAAACGGCAGAAATTGCTGCCATGTTCACTGATTTGCATCTTGACCAAACAACCAATGTCCTTCCAGATCTTGACTTGGACAACTTTAGGGAGTCTAGAAGGCACCCGGATGAATCTAATGGATCTTTAGACTTGGAAACTTCATTAGGGTATTTGCCATGATACCATACGTTTTTTGTAAACAACTGAAACTAATTTAATTACGTATGTATCATCGCTAGCTTTTCCATATTCTCCCTTGATTTTTTTAAACGCAAGATTAAGGGTTATGTTTCCACATTTAGGCAACATAATATTTTAACATCAGCAGAATCCAAAAATTATAATGCAATGAGTAGTATCCATCTTGTAGTAGATACATATGTCGTATTATCGTTTTATATAAGCGTGTTAGAATCAATCGAATAATTTTTTTAATGATAAAAGAAGCTGTAATTATTATTAAATAATTTTAATTTTTTATTTTGAATGACAAAATGCTATTAATAATGTTATTTAGTGGCAGATATTCACTTGGAAAATGCGTTGTGCGTGGCCCTACTGCTACTGCTGTTATAACACAACTGAATGCTTTTTTAAGAACACAATTGCACTGCTTGCGCAATGAGTTACATTAGTATGTCCTTGCAAAGTGCCAGGTTCGAATGCCGCTACAATGCACCTAAATTTAACCCATTAGTAAAGGATTTTAAACCAGGTTTAAAATATAAAGTATGTTAAACCCGATCAAGGTTTGTAGACTAATGTTATTAAGTACACTCTTCGAACTGAAAATCTTAATGTTAATTTTTCGGAAGGTTAAAATTTAGACGGTTAGATCCGAGAGCGAAGGTACTTACATAAATTACTTTAGTCTATAAATCTTAATCTGGGATGGTAATTTTAATAGTGATTTAAAGGAAGACAATGACTGGAATAAATTATGCGATTGCACACGTAATAAATAATTAATTGATAAAATTGTACCAGTTTTTATT
>JAAXYX010001279.1:0-24515 GCA_036851915.1 Ptenothrix huangshanensis | reverse complement strand
ACCACCCTAGAGCCTTAAAATGGCTCTTAGATTAAGATTGAGTTGTTGAAGTGAGATTTGTGTGGAAAGTTGAATAAATAATAAAATTATATTTTATAATTATCCACGTATAACATCGTTATTCATATCGGCATATTGTCAAGCATCCAAGTTATTCCACTACCGCGTAACAGTTTGTTTAAAACATGCCGTCTAGATGTTCATCTAGCTAATTAATGACAATTCTTCGACGTTCTATACCATGTAGCTATTGATCATGCTTAATTTAATAGTGAATCAACGGTGGCTTCTTGGTAGTGGTCAAGAGGTACTAGTAAACTGCTATTGACGTCTGGGAAGCAGCAGCAGTAGTCCCCAAGCGATTTTTAAAACTACAGATCTTTCTTAATGCATTGGCGACTAGCCTATTTGTTGTATACAGCACACAATAACGTCTATAATATATATAATATTATATTATATAAACTATAATGCGTAACTAAAGAAATTCCCCCAACATTAAACCAGAATCACTAAAAATAGTACTAAAAGTGGAAAACGTAATTAAAATAAATATTTAAAATTTTCGGATATTAGGTTCATTATGTTCACTGAAATTGTAGCACCCTTAGAGTTGCACAGCATAAGCTCCGAAAGAGGAGATAAAAGGAGAATCCAAAATGTTACACGATAACGCCTGTTTGTTCCCAGGCCTATTTTTTGTATTTTGAAAACATTGGAACCCTAATAGCAAAACAACGTTAGGGAAAATAGTAGTACCATAACCATTGCGGCATTGCTCAACGAAATTAAAAGGCTACTACGTTATGAATATCTGTCCACTGTCCCCTCATAGAAAAATAAAAAATTAACAGTTTCTATATTTTACTGAAGTTAAAATTAAATACGTATGAGCTCAATGAAATGTCAAACGCTAGTCAAACGTCAAATTCAAATCCCATTTCTTTCACAAGCTGTGAATCAGAAGTGCATACAAGTGTTTGTGAATTATGAAAACAATACCGAATGCTTATGCAACGGAAATTACATAGGTAGTTGTTACTTGCTGTGAAATACAATTTGTAATTCGTAATTTATATTTGTGACCTTGTATTTTTTAGAGTAGTCAGACACGGTAACTACACGATAAAAGCTAGCAATCTTACTAAAATTGTGAAAGCATCTAAAATTCAACTTGACTCATTTTATAATGAAGTAATGCATCTTCTGGATAAATACACATGCATCTGTGGATAAAAAGATGCGTTTTAGATGTATTCACAATTTTTTTAAGATTGGTAGGTTTACAATGTACACGGTAAAAACGGATGCATCTAAAATGCCCAAAACTTGAACCTTTAGGTACCTGTATATTTATGAACGCAGTTAGGATGCATCTCAAGTTAACCTAAGACGCCTTAAAAAACATCATTTACATGTAAAACACGTCTCACAGTTCAATATGCATTTTCGTTTTTGCTTTTAAGATGCACCCCCCTAACTTCGTTCATAATTATAATTATACAATAGGATTAGCTTCTTGGTAGTTTTGGTACTGCATTTTTGGTGATATCAACTACTAGCTTTTGTAGTGTAGCTGTGACAATTTAAAGGCGAACGCTTCTGAAACAGAAGGCCTACTTAGTTTGTGTTTGTGGTACGAGTCACCTTTTCTCGCGTCCCTCGCTTTGAAATACTTGTACACGAGTCCTTATTGGTGGACAGGATCGCATATGAAAAATTATTGCTGAAGTAGCCGTTGACGTAGCCTAAAACCTGCAACTACAGATTTGAAATTCTCTCGAACTAAACTGGGAACAAAATATGGAAAAAGTTATCTTATTTTATGTTTAATTACTCGTATTTAAACAAGTGAATTGTAGTACTAAGTGTTGATCGAATGACTTAAATGTCACAGGGTTTGGAGACTGTGCGTGTGTGGTAAATTGGAGTCAAAGCTTGGAGAGATAGGATTGACTGGAATAACGTAAGGAGAGCACGAGAGACAGTGTTTGTTTCGAAGAAGGTGCAAGTGGGTGCTGAGTGCTGAGAGTGTTGGCTCTATCCAAAGGCTGAATTTTCAAACAAGCGGGACGCATCTCACTGAATCCTTTATAGCTTGGTTGAGACTGAGTACACAGTTATCACTAACCGAGCTCTCAAATTTTGTTTAAGATTGTTGTGGAAATTATTTTTTTGGGTTCTGTTTTTACCTTCGATTTATAAAAATGAGTGAAAAAATCAAAATGGGAGATTTGGTGTGGTAAGTAATTTTTGTATTTATTCAAAATTAATGTTTATCGGCTCTTCTATCTATAAATATTTAGGCGGCATTTGGCGCTTCTCAGCTCATTAGTATTGCAGTGTTCATTGGACTTATTGGATCAGTCAGCGAAGAGTTCCACACAATTATTTAGTCACTGGCTCTTGGCTATATAAGCTATAGAAGCCCTTAGGATGTAGGAACCAGTCAAAACTCAATATGAGCCTTAATGATCTAATATTATGATTGTTTATTTTAAGGGCTAAGATGAAAGGGTTCTCCCCTTGGCCAGGAAAAGTAAGTACCGAAATAATTAATGCAACTTCCGTAACTGCGTTTCGATGCTTGTTTATTTTAGGTCGCGGTTTTTAAAACCGTTAACATTAATTATTTCCAATATATTACCAGATGTTTAATTGCCTAGTCGTGATGAATTTAAGACTGAAATGTTTGCTCTCAGGTGACCGTACCAGCGAAGAATGTGAAGATTAAGAAACCTAAAACCAATAAATCGGTATATTGTATCTGGTTTTTTGGGTCTAATAATTTTGCGTGGATTGAAGAAAACAATGTTAAACCTTACGAACAGTACAAAGAACAATTAGCTAAAGCATGTAAAACGGCACAATTTAGAGATGCTTGTGCAGATATCGAGGAATACATTAAAAAGAAGGCGGCTGGTGAAGATGTCGACGATTTTTTGCCTGAAGAGGAAGATGAAGAAGAAGATGTGGAGGAGCACGGTTCTACAGGATCTCCCGTTGCAGGCAATAGTACCGCAAGCGGAGAAGAAAATGCCGTAGAAGAAAAAGAAAAAAAGGTGATTATGTAGAATTATTGTGGTAATGATTTACACTTAATGAGCTATTTCATCATCCAAATGAAAAAAACAAAAATTTTGTACAGACTCCCGGCCGGAAGAAGAAGGTCAGACAAGAAAATGGTGAGCCGGGCAGCTTGAAAGCTGTGACCCCTAAGAAGCGAAGACTGTCAGCTGGTGAAAAGAAACAAATGACTTCTGCAAAAGCCTCAACAATTAATCATGCTCCTCGTAAATCAGCGGGATCGTATTTGCTGGACCGACCAGCAATCATCTCTCGACCGGTTAATATAATTTCACCACATTATTATTATTGCTGATTGCTAGTATTTATTATGTGAAGAAGAATGTTACTGAATAATATCAATTTAATTATCTAACGTTAAATATGTTAACAGGATAGTGAACCCCTTGATGTTGGTAACGTCAGTCAGTATCTCAAGGACAAGAAGATTGTTCCATCAGAACTTAAATTTGGGTTTCCTTGGCCTGGGAATCATGGGTTCGGGTATGGTCAAGAATTTACTAAACTCCGGCCATACCGTCTGTGTCTGGAATCGTTCGCCCGAAAAGGTAATTTCTTTGGCTCTGATTTTTATAATGACCCTTTTAAGATGAAATGAGAGCAGAAACTAAATGTATGCATTGTAATAGACGGCTTTTGTTTGATTTAACGATTTACGATTTTATTTTATACAAGTTATGATAGCTAATTTACAGGAGTCGTATTATCGCTCACTACGTTCGATAGGATTTAAGTCTCCAGTGAGCTAGTAGCATTTTAAACTCTCGATTTTTAGTATTTATTAGAGTTACTAGAAGTGTATACAAGTTACCTGTGTTAACAATAATACGTGTGTACTACGAAATGTGAATAGTTTTCGGGTTGATAACTTGTTCGGGTTAGACGAACTGAAAATAATACATTACATATCGTCGTATCGCTTTCTCTTCAGTTGACTAGTTTACACAGAACTCTAGAATTCGAATAATATTATTACCTAGAAAATAGTTTTTATTAAGTAGGTTTTAAAATAGAATTGTACACTGGATTTCATTTAGAATTTTAATTACC
This sequence comes from Ptenothrix huangshanensis, assembly GCA_036851915.1. NCBI lineage: Eukaryota > Metazoa > Arthropoda > Collembola > Symphypleona > Dicyrtomidae > Ptenothrix > Ptenothrix huangshanensis. The sequence goes on along the minus strand of JAAXYX010001279.1, from coordinate 20,378 downwards.
TGGTTGCCCATTCCGCTTCATATTTATACAGAAGAAGAATCTTATTTTTTATTTGGAACAATTAATAGTAGTTTTTCTTGATTACAATATGAGTTTGCCCTCCCTAAATGAATCGTATTCATTATTATTATGATAGGTATGATGGCACCAAAATGCCGCAAATGAAACGACGCTACTCGTTATTTCGAATAACGGCAATGAATTTCTAGTACAATGTCATTATTATAATCAATCGATTGATTAAAGTTATATTATGTACTTCTTCTATCGATGAAACAAAAATTATATATATGATTATATATATATATATAATATTATTATAAGTAATTGTTTATCGAATTGATACTATTTTAATACTATGCGTATATCGCGCACTTCGCGTTTTGTTGCCGAGAACTTGAAGGTTTTACTTCTTAAGTACAAGCCTTCTCACCGGTACCAGTAGTTGACGATTTCATTAAAAAATTCCTCCGTTTAAATGTAGTCGGATTCGTCAGTGTATTTTTGATACACGTGTCACAGGATTGTTGACTACCAAAATTGAGCATGTAGCTTCGCTCTTTCTAATTAGTCTTCTAGAAATCCCATCGGGTTATAATTACATAAACATATTATGTTTATTCTTTAATCCAAAAAGTAATAAGCTGGATCCTACAAGGTTCCAGGTCCTACCAGTAAGATCAGCATAGCCTGAAACCTTAATCTCCGTAATAGACGGAGTCCCCCCTAGCAACTTTTTTTTATATTACAAGGGGAGGACCTTCCTTAAAAGTTTTAAAAATTTAACAATAGAAGGTTAGGGGTCTCAGCCGCTAAGACCCCCTCCGTAGAAACACGGAGGGTTTCAGGGTAGGAAGATTAGTATATTTGTATGGTAATAATTATTGTTAGGCGCAATTTTGCTCACACTACGTAAAAGAAGAGAAGGTATGATGTTATACTGATTTATTAAGTGGTTTGCGTGCATCAAACCCTAGAACTTTACAGTGGAGTAAAATGATTTTCGGTAAAACTATTTTAAAATCTCAGAAAAGTTGGAGAGATGGAAAAACCTGGTTACTGAGGATTGTTAAATGTTTTCGAAAAGTGTAGGTGTATTTAAATAGACAACTCGAATTTTCGCTTTTCGTGTTATTAAAACTTCTCGAACTATAACGTGTCTAATTTCCCTGCCCTAAGAACAACAATTACTGGTAACTGATTCGCTTCAGATTTGCAACGCTGCTGCGTCGGAGCTTTCATCAGTTTTAACGAGCTGAATTTCAGCGGGTTCAGTTTCAACATCAAGGGAATTATTACATGGTTGAATATCTGGCAACGCTATGATATTAGGAGAAAGGGATGAAACTGGAGGCAAAGCTGGGGCCAAAAATTCAGGTGGTATTAGCAACGATACATGTTCCATCTTTTCCTGTGGAAAATGCAAGTTGCCAGTTTTGTTTTCCGGGTAGGAGTCCTCAATAGACTGAAAATCACTTATATCCTCAAGATAGATAGAATCCGTTCTTCCACAGGTACCAATTCCTCTGCATGTGTCCAAGTTCAGTGTTCTGGGGAGGTTTTCTAGGATTTTGTTGAGAGTTTGTGCTTGCCACTTGTAAGTTTCACGTAACCGCAGCAGCTGATGGCTGCTGAATTTGGAAACACGATTTCGCTGGAACAAATAATTTTCACGCACTTTACACAATTGATGAGCTGAATATCCGGATACTCGTCGTATCTGTAAAAACAAAACCTTCATTTAATCACTGTTTCCCCAAAAAAACACATTCATACAGTTATCAAGTAAAACTGTATTCCTCCGTTCTTACCTGATCATGATACTGATCACGCAATTGATGCAGTTGATTCGTTCCATACTCCCTTATTTCAGACAGATTTTTACTCTGTATTGTGTAGCTGTCTCGAATTCTTTCCAGTTGGGAATAACAGTTGTCCTTGATTTTACTTGCCTAAGTACAAAATAGTGATAAATATTTTGGTCTGTTTTATTAATCAGGTCATTCTGTTTGGCAATCCTTGATTGCATTTTCTTGTTAGTAACATCTGGTTATGAAACGTACCTGCATATTATAATTATCGCGAAGCCAATCCAGTTGGGTACTTTTATGCTGTTCCATGCTTTCAAAGAACGCTCGTACACGTCGTGCTTGGTACGTTTTACTGACAGAAACGCATTCCAATCCACATCTGTAAATGAAATAAATACTTGTTGAACATGGTCGAAAAATTTCTACTACAATTGTATTGCATAAATAATTGTGTACGTTACCTGTGAAGAAGGCTCCGGATAATATGAGCAATCACAACAACTAGCAGGAATGCAAAGCTAGTGATCCACCCTATGATAAAGCTCATGATTCTGACTTCGTAGAAAATTGAGGTATCCACACCGACGTGGATATAATGAGTTATATTAAGATTCTCGTACTGGGCAATGCAGATGTACAAGCCAAAGTCATTTTTGGTGACACTGCTGACACGTAGATTGCCGTCTTCTTGAACGTGAAGATTTGGTGACATCGAAGGCATAGTCCCGTTAAAGTCTGTCGAAAGATGGGCACGCTGATGTTTGATGTGTTGCTTCGTTGGAGTTATCCAGGTTATTATTGGCCACTTATGACCTTGTTTATGGCAATGTAGAAGGGCAGTTAGCCCCATGTGAGTATAATACTTGCTGGGATTTGTGTTGTAAATATTAGGATCCGGACATTGTAAGTTGCGTAATACATTGTTTAAAGGATATTGGCCAGAACCTGTGTGACACCAAAGGTTTGTATTGTTTGACTTTCCAATGGCAATACTTGTCGTTTCTATCCAGTAGAGAAACCATCGATCCTGACAATTACATGACCATTGGTTGCCTTGGAGATAAACGCGGGACAGTTTAGGGATGTGAGTTAGCGTTTCTGGAATGATCTTCATTTGATTATCACTTAAATCGAGAATTTGGACTGATTGAAGTGTATTGATAAGTCTCTCCATTTCCATCCGAGATCGAGCACCCGTCTCGGCATCTTTAAATGTATTCGCAGTCCATGTATTCTTCATCAGAAGAGTGTGAAGCTTCCGATTGTTGGTAAAATATGGCTCAAATATTTGAATCACGTCGTTGTGGCTCAAGTCGATGAGTTGAATGTCTTCAAGAGGATTGAAGACTTCGGTATCAACATATCTGATTCTGTTATGACTCGCGTTCAGTTTTCTCAGTGAAACAAGTCCCACGAATACGTTCTCTTGCAAATGTTCGATACGATTTTGGGAAACGTCAAGTGTTACCAGGTTTCGAAGATTCTGCGTTAATCTAGCAGGAATCGTCGTAATGTGATTCATTGACACATTTAAAGACCTCAGCCGGAAAAGATGAGCGAAGTTTTCAGGGTACAACTCTGAAATAGAACTATTAGTTATGCTGATAGAGTTTACTACAGGCAGTGATTGCATGATAAGATTGGACAAATGTGGACTGCTATCACATATGGTAAGGCTGTCCAGTTTCTTGAGTCGTCCAAAATGTCGAAGTGTTTTTTTCTCGTTCGAGGCGATGTTATTTGATGGAAAAACATTCGCATTGATTATCTCAAGTCGTTGAAGGCTATCATGAGAGAAATGGAACAGATGTGAATTGAAGAATGACAAAGGGTTAAAGGTAACATGGTGCAACTCTAGATGAACCAGGAAATTTTCCCGTATCACTGGAAACAGAGATCGTACTGTCGTAGTCTCCAAACTTGCATTCCGAATGATCAAATGTCGTACTCCGTTGGAAACATTGACGGGTGTGGATCCTTCCGATCCGTCATCCTTCACATTCAGTTGACATTCAATATCAAGTATTTTCCGAATATGTTTGTATTTGCACTCACAGTGACTTGGGCAGTTGTACTGAGTGCTGTATGATGAGGCAGTCGTATTCAGTATTGGCAGATCGTCCGGGGAACTTCCGACAATAGCTGCCGTCTGATCCTTGTTGCCATCGTGATCCAGGTATTGATCAAGAGGATGGGTGATGATGGTTTCGACGGTTGAGTGACTTTCTGTTGCTACAACTGATTGCAGAAAATGGATTAGGTACAAGGAGAAAGTTAGACGAAGTTTAAATGTATAATTGGAAGAAGAATATCTCAGCTGCATTTTCTTAATCCTGACTCGGTGTATAGCACTCGTGATGTTACCGAGTATCCCAAGTAATCAGTCGTCAGCTAGTCATTGTTATTATCACTGTCCTGAGATCACATATTAAATGCAACGAGTGATTGGGATATTTAGCGGTCTAAGTTAATATCAATTTGTCTCCAGTGTAGTGTCTTAAGTGGCTGTGATGAAAGATGAAAAATCAATTGTGAATAAAAACTACAGGACGCTGGGTGAACTTGGACTTAGATCTCACTCACTCATCTTGCGTCTGAAAGTCTTGTCTCCTGTGCTCCTTTCCTCTAGTCTCGCTTTCGGTCGTTTCACATGACAGTGCATAACTATATCATATGCATTCGGCAATAGCTGTAGCTAGTCGCTGGGATGTGATAGGACGCTACAGGCTACTATACTCTCACACAGCACTGTGCACTGTCTCGTCTCTCGTCCTCGTAAACATCATAGTAGTGCATTTGCATTACGCCGTACGTTCATAGACCGCCTAGTGCCTAGTTGAACATGGGGTTAATGCAGATGTTCCATGGTAAGACATCCTCAGGATCTACGAACGATATCGCCTACTACAATTCTTTTCTCCCTCAACAGTCGTATCAAGTTGCGCCAAATGTCGTTTAGAGGGCACCCTACCTCTCCGTGGCACCTTCATGTTCATGTATTGCTGCACGTTTCTAGGCAAGTAGTTTCTCAGCAGTGTTATATTTTTATTCATACCTATTTATTGTTCTTTAGTTTAGGTATAAAGTAATGTTAGGGAAATCTCGCAATTCAATCAGTCTCAGTCCCTCTGTAAATGATTTTAATCAGTCCAACTCAGTCCAAACTCAGTCCGGACTGATGTTTTTACCACTCAGTCCAGAGTGACTTGAGAGATTTCCCTAACATTAGTATAAAGAACGAGACAGTATCAAAAATAATCAACTCATAAAAGGCTTTGTGCGCAAACTGTCTTAAGCAACAATGGACAGTTCACTACGTCATTCATGCACACAGGGTTCATTCTATATTCGCTTTACGTACCGGCTCCAATGTTCGTAGCTATTACACCCTCGGTACGTTCGCAAAAACTCTTAATAGTCATGGTTCGCACTGTTCGCAGTGTTATACGTACATAATAGTTCGCAATGTTCTACATACGTAGTAGCTTGCAATGTAATTAGCCCGTAATAGCTCTCAATGTTATAAGTACCTAATAGATCGCAANTATTCGCTTTACGTACCGGCTCCAATGTTCGTAGCTATTACGCCCTCGGTACGTTCGCAAAAACTCTTAATAGTCATGGTTCGCAGTGTTATACGTACATAATAGTTCGCAATGTTCTACATACGTAGTAGCTTGCAATGTAATTAGCCCGTAATAGCTCTCAATGTTATAAGTACGTAATAGATCGCAATGTTGTACTAGGGATGTCAGCCTCGAGATCGAGATCTCGATCTCGCCCGAGATCTCGAGGGTAAATCTCGATCTCGAATCTCGAGATTTTCATCCGCAATGCAAAAGGTCTAGACCTCGATGGACAAAATCTCGATCCCGAAATCTCGGGATTTTGGAGGTAAATCTCGATCTCGGATCTCGACTTTTTGAAAACAGGGCGAGATTGACACCCCTAACTGTAATAGTTTGTAATTCGTTTGCAGTAGCTCGTAAATAGTTTTAAGTATATGTACCTTTAAGGTACGTAATAGCCCGCCTGTAACTACCTTCTATTACTCGCCGTCTTGCTCGGCGGCACGCTCGCACAGGCGCACAAGCTAATTACATTACGCGCGTAAATGTATGTTACGTTCGCAATTGTTTGTACACAAATTCAATTGTAACAAATTGTTTGTGCATAACTTAAGTTGTACAAAACACCTTTAAAATTTCATCATAAGTTGTGCACAGCAGAATGTTGTGCACATGCAATTTACGAATAAAAACAATTTCTTGAAGTTGTGCACAAAGTGCAACACTATTCGAGAGTTCTTAACAAAGTCGTTCACATCAAGAATTTCTCCGTTGTGCAACGTTTGCCTGCTGTATGCATCCAACTATCCAAGACGCACTCGATGAGATTGTTGAAATTGGGATGTGAATTTAATGTTGGGTTTTAATTGCTATTGGCACACTACAGTTGGGGATGCGTATCTAGTATCTATAGTTCTTCTTTCTGTCATCTGAGTTTTGTGGCATGTCCTGTTCATAATATGGTTTCTGTGGGAATCATGAAACCCAAAGAAGTACGCATTCTGCTTTCTACTCATTCTAGTCAGAAATGCTCCTATTATAAGTGGTTGTGTTCAGTACTCCCAGATGGCGAGAGTAGTACCACAATTTATGATGTGATTTGAGGGACTCTTATCGTTTATTAGCTGTCGACTAGTCCACTTGGGGGATATTCTTTGTTGCTTCCAAAGCTTTTCGCCTTCTGCTTTCCTAGAAGTTTTAGCTCTACTAATTTAACCCACGTTTGAGGAAAGTCTATCCTACGAAGTTGGCTCTTGGTTTAGGTAGGTAATTACTTGTAATTACTAGCCATGTGGGACACGTAATCACCACGTATGAAGTCCAATGTTCATGTTTGCTATTGATACGTTACTAATAGTTCTTGAAGCTATTGCAGGAAAATAACTAAAATATATATAGTTGAGAAACGAGTATTTAGTGGTCAGTTAATACAGTTTGCAAAAATGCGTATAATAAATGATAGAAAATAATGAAGGTACAAAGGATCGGAATTTTGTTGGCAAGATACTTCGGTACTGGACCACAAGTCCTGTGTGTTCTGAGATAGAGGCGGAATTGGAAGTAGAATTACAGAATAACCATGAATGATCCAGTACCGATACTTACTGGATCAAGCGTTTCTGCTCGTGGAATGAAAAGCTGATATGCTGAACACTGAAAAATTAGGGTTAATTTGTATCGGTAGAGCACGTAAATGGTAAGAGGATTACAATTTCAACCTTTGTTTCCTCACCCTTCGTATTTCAGAATTTATTTGAACTCTGAAATTTAGAGGGAATGTTTCTTTTGATTGCAGTGTAAGGACTTTGTGGAGGCTGGAGCGACCCAAGGAATGACTCCATCGGATGTTATTACCGTGTCGGATATTACGTTTGCATGTGTGTCTGATCCTCAAGCTGCCAAAGACGTAATCATTGTATAATAATAAAAATTCTTATATATATGTCGTTGCTTGTTGCAATAGTGGGCAAATTAAAAATGGTGTAACACTGTATTGGTATTTAAATTCTACATCGCATCTTAGTACGTTTGAGTTTCAAGTCCGTTTGTTCTAGACGGTATTTTGAATGGTTGTTTGTTCTACGTTTATAGATGGTCTTTGGAAACTGCGGAGTTTTGCAAGAGATTACCCCAAACAAGGGATACGTTGAAATGACTGGCACGGATTCCGAAACTTCACAAGATATAGCCGAGGCAATCGGATCTAAAGGAGGAAGGTATCTGGAGGCTCAAGTCCAGGGCAGCAAGACTGAGGCACAGGAAGGCACCTTGATCATTTTAGCTGCCGGTGAACGATCTCTGTATGAGGAATGTCAATCTCCATTTCAAGCTATGGGGAAACATTCATTTTATTTAGGTAAATATGTAATATCTTAAGAAAGGTTTTTACTTATTGCTCGAGGTAGTGTAATCTATAAATAGAATTCACTTCTTAATCAGATGTATAATTTAAATGGGTTTGTGAACAGGTGATGTTGGAAATGCTTCAAAAATGAATCTTGTATTGCAACTTATTTCTGGAGTCAGCCTGTCAGGTTTGGCTGAGGGAATGGCTTTAGCTGACCGAGCTGGCCTGCAACAAAAAGATGTGATGGAGATCCTAAGTCTTACGAAACTTTCGAGTCCCATTTTCCAGGATAAAGGATCCGGTACGTAATTATTTCCATCTAAATGGCCTGTGGCTTTTGAAATGTCGTTGATGTTTAATTTCTGTTTATGTGTATAATTTTGTTTAAATCGTAGCTATCATTGACGGAAATTATCCAACTCATCAGCCGTTGCAGCACATGCAAAAGGACTTAAACCTGGCCCTGGGAATGGGGCATCTTCTGGAGCAACCACTACCATTGGCTGCATCGGCTAATGAAGTGTTCAAACATGCTCGACGTCTCGGGTATGGAGATCACGATGTTGCGGCTGTTTATGTTCGGGCAAGATTTTAATAACCAATTCTTATGTGACCAAATATAGGAGTATCCTTGTTTCTAATTTTATCATGTTTACTATTAACTATTGTAGCTAATTTATAACTATTATGAACCGCCTTGTTTTCATAGTGGGCGACAGTTAAGAATGACCTAAGGGATGAGGTTTTAGCTGAGTAATTTATCATGAATTCTCTGATTATTATTATAAATAAAACGGTAGACAGTAAAATTTCGACTATGGTTAAAATACATGTAAAAATACGGTTGGTCTGCTTTGTATTAACATTACGTTCATTGATTGCACTTTTTCTTATTACTGCATAATTAAGTTAACAGCATACATTAATCTACACGAGGAATTATTACACTTGTATTTAAGACTTCGTTGCTAGTTTTTTAGGGAATTTACAGCCTAGAATAGTAAGAATTAAGTTTAAGAAGATTATATATCACAAAATGTTGAGCAACTTTGTATATCATGAATGATGTTAGATCGTAATGAATTATTTGATTGGTTTGTTTTGCTAATTAATAAAACTATTTGAGTATATTAGGATACTATTGATGAGAAGATTTAACAATAAAATCGTACAAAAATTAACGTCGTTACTGTCTTTCACCATTTTGACCTGCGTGCACGAATTCGTTTCATCTTATTCATCATTTACTTCATAACGATTAAAGTACTCGGACTCTTGCATTTACATACAGATTAAAAACGTAGCATAGGTACCTACATACATATACTGTCCACGGCGTGAGCAGCTTCATATTTACTCGTTGGAAATCAACATCCGTACCATCGCGGTTTAGCAAGTAACATGATTTGATGTGAGATGGTTAGGATAAAATGCGAGAAATTTCATGGTGATGATTGTAATTGTACTCCTACGGTCTCATAGGACCAGAAACTCAATTAACACACGCGGAAAGATAAGATTTTTATCGGGGGAATGGATTTAGTATCACACGATGATGGAAGTTGGGAGGGTTTACTTTAGGTTGTGACATGATGTGGTGTGAATTTGAAATTGGTGATCTGAAATGAATTTCGCAAGGGTCGGTCTTGACATCGTATCACCACCTCATGTGTTCTTATACACCGCAGTAGAGGGATGGATGGAGCAGAATACTTTTGGTCGGAACAGCATGGGTTTACCAGTAAATTGGTCGCATGTATTGTTTGTCCATGTCTCAGAGACAGTCTGACTTCCAGTTAAGTTCTTGTCGTCTGGTGGTGGACTGGTACATAATGAAGTGAGATCGTTCGTATTTGATAAAGAGACTCCTGGAGACAGGGTGGGAAAAGGTTGGCAAAGGAGGACCGAGGAGGGTCAGATCACAATGGGAGTCCTTTGAGGCACAGGTGAATAGTGAATGAAAATCTCGGCTTGGCTCACACAGAGAAGCTTTCCTCGTGGCACTTTCTTTCAATCCGTAATCTTTGGATGACTTGAATGGCAGTCCTTTGAAAACATGGTCGTCGGCCAAGCTAAACTTGTCTTCCTACTTGTACCTTTTTTCTTTACTCAATAGACAGCAACAGGATTCCGAGTAATTATAGCGTCGGTTTCCTTAATTGTGGCTTACATTGCATTGATTTCCCCTTTGGCCAAGCCGTACCGCTGAGCTTCTGTATCTCCTCCCTGGAGGAAAAATCAAATTCATGCTGGGATCCATTGGAACGGGAAGTCTTGTCTCAATTCATTCTTCCATCGCAAACTCTACACACTAGTGATACTGTATTTTCCCAGGCATAACCTTCCACACTCAGTCCTTTGATGCTGAGTCTACAATTATTCAATTCTTTTCATTATACGCCACTAAATTCTTTATTTTTGCACAATGCATTACAATGCTCAACAGATTATCAATACCATTATTATCCATTTTGACACATCCTTACGTAGTACCTACATTCTACCTACGTCGAATAACTAGTCCTTGTCCTCATCTTTCGGTTTCTCTTGTACCTTACAATACTGAAAAATCTTAAATGCCACCACACTATGTTCGATCTTTATTATATTACCTCAAACTCTTTGTTATCCTTCTTGTACTCCTGTTGACTTCGGAATATTCTTGTAGTTTGCATCCCGTCTCGACATTCATGGCGGTTATCAATTCCTATTCGGGTACGCATAAGAGTCGTCTGAAAATAATGCCTGGCATGAATCAGTAAATGCATCTATGGAATAAACTTTCTGCGTTTCGTTTGCTCTGTACGCAGTAGAGAGAGAGAGAGTGAGAGCGGTGACGTATCAAATTAAATAGGTATCTACATAAATGGAAACGATTACACCAAGCGTAAATCAAGTAGTCACCGTTTCTTGATATAATGAACTTGATATCATAAAGATGTGTACAGTGTAGTATTTTGAATGAAGTCTTCAGCCCTCTTAACTCCGTCCTACACTTAACGCAGCATGATTACGCCACATACGTATACCCCTGATTTTTATATCTCGGATACTCGTAATCCTTGCTACAAATTAAATTGCTGTTTGTGGTAGATTTCCATTACAAAAGAAGTTTTTAAGTGTGTGGTAAAACTGAATACCCTTGCAAAATTCCGATTTTCTCATAAATATCTACCCATTTTTGAAAGGAGAGGATTGAAAACTCGTTACTACGAAATTGTTCTCCTTATGCTTGTACCTACATAGTATGTATTCGTCTTGTTTGCATAATTATACCTACTACAGTGCCTTTCCTAAATGAGGGCATGTTCAAACACAGTATGCACATGGACACATATGAATAGAATTTAAAAATGAATCGATGAATGGAATGTGTTCATTGATTGAATGCGATCAGCGATACTATTTTTTCGCTTTTGAAGGCTTTCTGACGGCAGTTATTCCAGTAAATTAGAACAGTGTATAGTTTGTTGGGTAGGAAGATTTCACGCCTGATTGTGTCTTTAACTAATCGTACATTGCGCTGCATGACCATTCATTACAATTGAGCTCACCTTCGTTACCACCCAGGATTGTACTATTCTCTCTATCCAAACATATTCAAGCTGTGGAAGAATTTAATGATTTCATTTCAAGTAGATTTCGAAGAGACTCATCTGCTCAACTGTATTAAACGATTTTATTCGTGTATTCCTCTTGCTCATTGCTTTTGCATACGAGGTACTCTTATGCGATTATTCTGCCTCAATTACTTCTTTTACTCATTTCTTTTTCAATGTCTGCCTCACGGTTGGCAACGTGAGCACGTATGGTCCTTCTGGTCCTTCACACAGGCAATTCAGGACCTACAATACACGCTTCCAACAACCATGTCCACCATGTATTATACAAGTACAGACAAATCAGGAGGAGAGTGTACTTAACTAGACTCAGACTCCGCTAGACATCCAGACACCGTTTTGCCTTTTCACAATTTCTACCCCAATGTACGAATGCATACAACGACCTAAACGCGTATGTGAGTATGCTCCTTGTATTATACATATATGGATTATTTCTCTTGCTGGTTGTGAAAATAAAATGATAAATACTGCAGTGTACTGTATTTTAAACTGCATAGTAATAATAATAAAATAGGGAAAAACGGCACTAGTTTCTGTCTGAATGTGCAAAGGGAATACGTATGTTCAAGACCTAAATCGAATTGGAGGCAACCTGCTGCTGAATACCGCCTATGCAATATTATGTGCATAAAAACAGGAAGTACCTATTTACTCTTTGCCACAGGTGAAAGTGGACTCATGGAGTGCTGAATGTCCATTATTTGCATTCCTAGAATATACTCGATTCCTTTTCAATCGGTATAGACTAAGATAGAGTTGAATTATATGCATGTAAGTAACTAAACTTGATAACATCGTTTCAAGTATCTTGTCGCATAGTCTACTGATCATTATAATGAATAGGCACAAGCCATTGGATGCGATATGAACTGCTCATCGAATTGTTCACGTTAATTTGGCTCTTCAGATTTTTGTCAGTGAATTGTATTTAAATCATAAGCGGGCAAAGTCAATGAGCACAAAACAGATTACAATCACTTTGCTTTAAATGACAAACAGATTTACTAATTTAAAGATTTGTACCATTAGTGCTTCCACTCGAACTCTAAAAGGACCGTTTCGCAAACAAGTTATTATTAATTTGGTAAACTAAATGGGCTGGGCTAGGGCAGGACAAGATAATTGGTTTAGTTTAGATAAACGTTATGCCTGCTCGTATGTATTGAAGTATTTGTACATTCTAATTTTAGTCCATTTCAAGTAATTTGTATAATAAACATAATCATTGTAGACAAGGGATTAATCATGAGCTACTACCAATAGAACAAAAATTACAGGAAATTTCATTAATGGAACAGTTCATTAAAAAAAGTTGCTGTCTTGTGTAATTTTGCCAATACTCACCTACAATTACTACTACTCTCACTCTATTGACTTAATGTCAACCCTGTATTATAGTTTGTAAGTATGAGCTTTTATAGCTACTGGCAGTGAGCATTAATGACACAAGAAAGTATTTCTCTGATATTATAATTAATATCAATTAAAAAAATAATAATACTTAATAATTAATTAATAATTAATAAAAATCTAGCTATAATCATTTATTTACATAGGTACATATACAAAATTAATTCTTAACACAATGTCCATAATTAATTCCCAAGATCAAAAAATATTTACATGCTATGATGTTATCAGCGTTTAATGTCAATAAATACACCGTTTGATGCAATAATGTATACTCCGTAAATTAACGGCAATTGTGTATTCTATAGTTGGGGCGTCCTTATAAATAAAAATGTGGCTTTTAATCTAGGTTTTTCTAGAAAAAATAGTATGAACATCATACAAAAGTAAAATTTTCACACGTTAATGTTAAAAATTCTTTATTTTATCTATAAAAAAAGGGTCTGTAATAACTTGGCGCATACGCTATAACGATTTGTTGCGATAGTAAGACAATTCTTCGCTTTTATAACAATTACTACCACTATTGTTTGGAAACAATAATAGGGGTAAACCTGAATCGTTGTAAACTCGTGGTACTTCTAAAAATAAAAATGTAAAAATTACTATGGTGATGTACATTTTTAAAAAAAAATCCCAAAGTAATTTTAAAAATTATACAGAAATGTAAAAGTACAACGAGTTTACAACGACTCAGGTTTACCAGGTACTCAGATCTTAGAAGAAAGTTCGGTGGTTTAAAAACGGAATGTTTTTCAATTTTAATTTTAAAACCTAACAAGCCTCTACTATTGCCATGGGTATGGTCCTGCTATAGCAGAAATATAGAGGGGTGCTCAAATTCTTTTACATAATCAAAGAAGCTATAGCATTAACATCTGTACAAAAACATTGCGGACCCCTAATATTAAATTCAAAATGTACTTCAATAAAAAAAACCAAAATAAAACTCCTCAACTGTATGTTATACTGCAAAGGACTTTACTTATAAAGGTTCTCAATACTTCACCTGCCACACCGGTCAGAAATAAAATCCACAGCATTGCTACAGTTGTATCTGCATGTTGTATAGCGGTTTTAAAAGTTTTGATTTAATTGGTTAGTTTAATACGATTATTTAATACAGTCGAATCTAATATAGTATTTGAATAAAAACAACATAGTTACAACAAAGCAGTACAAAATGTGAGTCACCGTATGCATACAATTGTAAAATTACAACGGTTATACAGTTTATAAAGGTGGTTCGTTTTGTATGCAGGTTCAAATTTTCTTCCCCAAAATCGCAATATCGATAGTTCATTGTGCTGTGCAAACATAACTAATTCATCTATTGGATGGTGGTTTAATTAAGACTAGATTCATCTGAATGAATATACCATGTGGAAAAAAACCTGTATTTACTTGTAGAATTGTGGTATGCATAATATAGATAAAAAACAGGTGGTAAAAGAACCTTGCAGCTTCTTATGCAAAGTCAACCCAATACATATAAGGAAAATAAGGATGCCGGTATAACGACTTTGTACTGTAGATATATTTACATATCGTCGCTTAAGAGGCAAAGGGCGCATTTCCAAATCTGACTAAAAGCAATAATGCGTATTTTCAATAGACACTAAAAGCAAGGGTGCGTAAATCCAACTTTACTAAAAACGCTTTTAAACAGATTTTAGTAAAATTTAGAGATGCAAAAACTATTAGAAGTTGTTAAAAAACGTTTTTAAGTAAAGTTGAATTTACGCATTTTTGCTTTTAGTCAGATTTGGGAATTCGCCCTTTTGCCTCTTTAGCGATGCTATGCTTATGTTAGCGAGGGTGAGCAACTACATACCTAGCTACATTTTGCAGATGGTGTGGTGCTTGAGAGACACAATCCACTACAAACACCTTCGTATACTGGTCTCATTCTTAAAGTGATGTAATAACAACGGTTTCAAAAAAATTGTGAACCTTGCCAACCATACATTCAAAGCAGAGTAAGTGGTTGGTGCAAAACGCGTTTCAAAGGCGGGTAATGCGTCAGAAGTTCCTTTCAGAATTAAGCATGCATGCTCAATACTTTTCAGTTGAAAGACTAATACGTCAATAATTCTGAATGTATTGCAATTAAGGTTACCTGCTATTATTCCATCACATGCGACTCAAGAAAGGAAAGTATAATAATACAAATGACCCAGCAAAGTAATATGTTTTGTCTTCCTTACATGTCCGACAGCTCTCGAAAGCTCTCCAACGTAATTGAGTCATTGTAGGTAGGTACCTACCTATTATAAAACCTTAAAGCAATTCTCATTTTTTAGCACATCACTTACTACTCCCCGCACTACTTCTTCATTGTTGTGTTTCCATTTTCCAGCTGTTTCAATACTAACCAAGTACCTTCATCATGATTTTGTCGTATATAATTCCTCTTAGGAGTAGAAATTAAAAATAAGTGCGGTATACATTAATTAAGCCAACAACTTAACCATAGAAAAAAGATTATCTGGGAAAATGCACTGTCAGCCAAATGAAAAATAGCATAAACTACAAGAAGAAGGGAGAAAGAAGCGTAGCTTATTTTAGATAATGAAAATAATGATATGCTAGTCTAGAATGAGAGCAAAGCTGCGGTAATGCAAATAAAAGTTACAGGCGGGGAGAAAAAGTTCTGAGAACACGAACCTGAAGATCTCCAGTTGTCACAATATAAAAAAGCCCTAGAAAGAAAGTCTGTTAAGGAGAAATACAATTTTTCATCGGTAGTTTATTTGAAATGAAAGGGAAAATAGAGTGCGGGTAAAAGATGAAGACAGAGTGAGTGAGAAAGAGAAAGAGAGAAAGAGACAAGAGTAAAGAAAGAGAAGAGGATAAAATCAGTGACTCTCACAAAAGAAAGGCTATAATCCTAGGAAGGAAGATTTCATTAAAAATGTGTCACAAGTTTCCAAGATAAGGAAGAGAGATTGTTGAATGTCTTTGTCAGCGTGTGATATATAAGGACGGCGGGTAGTGTGCGGTGTATGATTTGTTCAGCCAAGACTCGAGACTACAAGTGAAAAGCCCGCGAATGAGGAAGCAACGTTAAAAAATACAGATTCAGGATCTGTACTGTACAAGTTTCATTCGGTGCTGGATGAAGCAGACGAGGCCGATGGAAAAAGCGATGGTTTGTTTCCACCGGAGATGTACAGTGTAAATGACGCTGGATACGGTGAGAGCTGCGAGAGAGACGGAGTCGGTGTTGGCCAAGTTGGGAATGAGGAAAAATAGTAAAAATCGGGAAAATAGGAAGTCCCGATCCGACTTGGGCTCTGGTAGGAATCAGTTGAAAGCGCTGGAAGTGCTGGAGATGCTGGAAAGGTTTAAAACGTTGGAACAAGAGCAGGGAGTCAAAAGAGGGAAGATACCAGAATAGTGAGGAACAAGCGCAGTCATAGCATTCTAGCCATGATTGGAAGGTCTATTGGATTGATGGGAGTAAGGGCCGGAACTCGACTTGAAAAGGGGCGTTACGACCATCCGGACAAAAAGGTTTTACTAGTTTCTCTCTTACACTGTCCCCGGTCCCGGTGTTGGAACACGCTCCACAACTCTAATACAAAATCCCTAACCTAGTGGAATCATGAAATAACCTGAAAACAGAAAGTCTAGCACCTCCAACTTGGATTACACTCTCTGTTTCACTGTGTGACCAGATCATCTTACTTCAAAAGTGCTTATAATTGAGTGATTCGCTAAGAGGCAAACACGATTCTCATGCTCCATTAACTATTTCCGGACACCAACTTGGCTTCCTTCAGTCTTTTCCTTACTCCGACCAAACCACTTTTCCACACTAAACACACAACACACTCAAACTTTTTGCACACATTCTTTCCAACCCGCACGTTCTCACGTTCACTTTTTCCACGTTTTCCACAAAACTTCAAACCGGATTTGCTTCCCGCCGAACCACGATTTTCACACAGTTCCACACAACATAAACACACTTATTACTTCACGTCTTACAACTTGTCTCACAACTTCTCCTCCACGTTCGTCAATACATCACTGGTCTTCTGTTCCTTCACAGTGAGCTCATCTTCACGCCGGAGACCTCCCTGTTACCGGCAACCGTACGCCACCGTTTATAGTTCCATCTCAATTAGCACCGCAAACACGTGAACTTGACGTTAGAAAGGCAAGCAGGTAGTAGTCGTTAATTACTTACAAGACTTTGCGAGTTAAGTTCAAATCAGATTTACTAATTTTGTTACAATCGCAATCCATGTGAGTTCCTTCCTATCTCTTGGTTGTGCACTAGTAGGGCGGCGTCGAACGTCCTGTGAAGTTGCGGAAGTTGTGAAGTTTTCAGCGAGTGCTCGTGTTAAACATCATACTGCCGGCATCTCAGCTATCGCCCGTTGCCTCGTGGCCGGGCACAAATCATCACTCCAACGCTAACTCGACAGATCCCATGCCCCATAAAGGTGAGACAATGTTATTATTTTCATCCTTAAATCAGAGACTAATTTCTGTAGGCTAATTGTTAACATTAGGATACATTTAGTGTTAAAAGTATATACATTATCTGTATAAAAAATCACAGGGCCTCACACAATTACGAATATTTAAGTACCTATATAAATTTCATTCAATTGACCATTGGTAGTGTTTCAGAAATTCATTGTGTTTTTATCTTCAATTCCGGTTGGCATTTCCATATTTCTTGTGTTTAACAATACACTAGGAAAGTTGCACACAGTTAATAGATAATACGCTATTTTTGATGAAGAGGAAGAGATGCACTGTATAATTTAAAATATAAATATTCCGAAAGGGGACAACATGCGAAGTGAGGGAAAGAACGGTGATGATGCGGATGGCAGTCCTTTCCACAAGATAGACTTTTTTGAATGAGTACCTCATTAGTATGCACTGTTTAGGGAGGACACATTTTGCATAAGGTCATCTGTGCTAACCCTATGATTATTGCCTCGGAATACTAATGCATCCGGAATTCGATGAGATGTGACGGAGGACCGGAAAAGACCGTGTCAGAGACCGTATAGATAGATCGTCGATATGTTGACTCCCTAACTTTCTCTCTCTTTTGGGTTTGTGGATAAGACATAAACGAGAATAATTCAGAGGCTCACCTCATGCTGAGCCAATGCAGCGGAGCTTGCCACACTTTTTTTCTTCTTTTCCCGTCGTCAGCCCACAGATTTGCTACATATATTATACATTATCATCATGCCATCGTTACTTTGCATTCTCTGCGAAAGATGCTATGTGACTCTGTCCAATCCATTATTTTTGTATAATGATCTGGGCTTGGATACTGACAACCAAATGAGCGTAGCCTGATCTTTGTTATTGTGTGCAGTACATTGTTAGGATGATATGACGTTACAACGTAGCTTCCACTTTGGTTCTGTTCTGTGGTGTGGCTGAAAAAAGGTTTTATTGTGAAAACGATCTGGTGTAGTGTGCTCATCGTGTACACTTTACTCTCTTATTCGGACGACTGAGTTCCGGAAATCCGGTCGACTCCCAACAACGCCTCTGACAATAATAGAACTTTCACCAAGATTTTCCGCAGACTGCTGACTCACTTTTTCCACTTTTCAACCAAATAACTCATCCTTCCTTTATCCTTTCTAGGTCAATTCCTTGTTTTTTATTTCTCTAACCATTTGCTTCCTTTTCCAGATCAGCTATTGCCCACATAGGGAATATCCCCAAAATTAATGCGAGAGAACAACAATAGACTTTACAGTTTTGATCACTGCATCGAATAATTATGCTAGACATTACTATTCCGAGGGCTGATATGAATATGCATTTTACAGGAAAGAAGGAAGTCAAAAACTTTTACCAAATGCTTTCTGTTCTGACAGAAGAAGTTCTGAAGTCTCCTCTCTTGTATAAAGATACACAGTTTGCGTACAGACGTTGGGATGCAATCCTATGCATGCATTCGTACAGCATACGAACAATAAGATTGATGTTATTTAAAGGATTTTGGTCTCCAGGGTTGAAATGTACTGTTCACTGGTATAAGTTTGTTGCCGGTAGGTACTACTGTTACTACTACTACTACCACTGCTACTAGGTGAAAACTCCGACTTGCCATTGGTATGGCATAAATATATGCAGTTCGCTCACTCGGTCATGCATGAAGATGTTGTAAGACTGCACTCTGCAATCTTCTGAAACAAACTTTTCCATGCTATTGACGCAAGATTAGAGTGGCAGATCTATGAATTACGACTTTATAAATTGCAAAAATCTTACTACACCCATCCTATGCAAAAAAGGCTATACTTTTTTCTAGCAAAACTTTTCCCTCTAAATCTAATTTACTTTGATTTGAAATGATTTTGGCGGAACTCCGAGTCTTTTTCAAGTTTTTGGACTTGGAATTTTTTGCCTTTAACAGATGAGTCCTATAGAATTATCTGTAGATGTACATTAATCAGCAAAGTTGTACAAAGAAAAAGTTTTCAACAAGTAGTTCTTCTGGCATAAACTGTAAGGAAACTTGTGAAATCTACAGACATTTTCTCCTCCAATACTCATATGATCATCATCATATCTGAATAAAATCAAAGCAATGGTTCATTACTATCTAGTTATGATTATTATTTGTCCGACTATTGTTATCCGTATTTATGGCGATAATATCACTACTATTATGGGCTATTATAGAGTTTCAAGTCCATAAATAATAATTTACACATAGGACTTGCAAGTTATAATTTCGATCCTTGCACTGTCTCCATTTCGGTAGCTTTCACGGTTCATCATGTACAATGTGTGATAATGAAAACTAACGTGTCATTACAAAAGAATTAATCTTTGAAAGGAAAAACGATGACAGGACTAGTTTTTAGAAAGTCTGCTTATAGTTATGTACTTACGAGCTAGTCTCGTCGTCATTAAAGGCGGTGATAAATAGACTACTACTTCACTGCTAGGAGTATGGGTTATTCAGAAAGATGATTCGTTCATATTTTCCTTCGAACAGGACCCAAAAGTATGAGGGATGGAGAGAGTCTTTTCAATGCCGCACCAAACTACCATTTTTAAGTATGATATTCACCTATGATTACTATATTGCTGCACCCTACCTTATGAAATATTAATAGGAGTCATCGTTAGACTGTTGTTTGGTCGTGTAATTACAGTTTTGCCCTGGCTGCTGACTAATAACTATTAACGTTCGACTTGAGCGTAGCACGGATCCCATGTACTATTGTAATCCGAGGACAATGATTTCATTCTCAAATTGAATCAGTACTCCATTGGAATGGTGCTACCCGTTACTGACACCCAATTCACCCACAGATAATATCAAAAGCCAACTATGTATTTAGGTAGGTAGTTGGGTGCATGAAAGCAAGTGGGTAAAAGGGTATGCGTACAAGCTTACAAGTACGGGTAGATGTATTCAATGGTTTTACAAAAAAATTTAGAGGTAGCTATAGTTTGGTAGATAGTTGCTTTAAAAAGCTGGACTTTACCTTGTATCCATATCCGATAGGAGCATGTACTTAAATCCTACAGGTATACATCATGATGGGGTAGAGCATTTAGTGTAGAGTGTTGTAGGATTAAAGGGACACAATAAATAATGAATAAATGTTAC
>JAAXYX010001278.1:0-24518 GCA_036851915.1 Ptenothrix huangshanensis | reverse complement strand
GTTTAGGTTTAGGGACAACTTTACTGTGGGAGCCTGTGCGATTTCTGTCCCTAAACCTAAACCTAAAGTGAAGTTACGGTGCAGCACAAACTCGCTAATATAAACCCGGCCGTTGTCTAAACATTTCTGGAATAAGCATTTCCTGTATCTTTGAAGAATGCTTTATTATTTATTATGAAGGTATGACTGGAATGCAGATTTTTGTAAAAAACCAAACGTGTTCCTGGGATTCACATGTTGTGTCGCTTCATTTACAGCAGAGGGGAACAAACATTTTGAAGTGAAATGCTCTATTTACCTTTGCGCTATTGCACTCTAACCACTAAAAATGCAATGTATAATCTGTATAGGGCATAAAATTAGGGGGTAGTCCGGTAGTCGGAAATTAACTAAATAAATAAAGGTACAGATAAAGTCAGAAAATACATGGTAACTAAGAAATGACCACGTAATTATGTATTACGATTTCGATTCTACACAAAACGTGATCAGTAGTAAAAGCTTGTAAGTTTATTCTTCAACTTCCACTGATGCGTTAAAAATGTAGCTAGGATGGAAAGTCACAGACGTCCAAAAATTGCAGTAAAAGGCAATTATTATTATTTCGTGCTCTACTCAATATTTATTAGTTTTGGGTAAATATTATTCAATTATCTCACCTAGGTGGAGAAATAATATGAATTACATACAAACATATAATAAAATATTTCCCAATTTTTCCATTTATTCAAATTTATTAATAATGGATGGAAATCGAACTAATCTTAATTGTGCTCCGTAGTCACAGAGTACAGCACCCCCACAATTAATAATTTGTCTTACAAAAACTGTATTATCACGATGTCCGAGTCTAACAGATCTGATAGGCTCTCCACTTTGGACATCCCACACAACTAAGGAACCCTGCAACAAAAATTAGCATTCATCTCAAATCCATGGTAGTTCAGTATAAACTACAACTACTGATATCAAAAACATGTAAATCATCTATTACCTGTTTACTAGTAACTAGTAAATTGTAAGTGAGCATTACGAGGCTGGAACAGTAAGCATGATCCTAAACAAACCGAAATGTAAAATAAATAAAAAATGAGAAGTTTATCTCCCAAAATGAAAACTAAAACAATTAAAAAAATATTGTGAACGCACCAACTGAATTGTATTCAACAAATGTCCTTGGAACCGTTCCCACACACAAATTTTGTCGTCTCCTCCAATACTAATTATATAACTTGTTGAGTACGTTAGTCCTGTTGTGGGGCCGTCATGAGCTTGAATGGAATACACACACGTGCCTGAATCAATGTAAACAATAACACTTGAATATAACTCAAGAAATATAATTAGGTACCCATAAATAACTTATGTGAGAGAATATATTATATACAACCTAAAAACGTTGTAAAACGGATCAAAATTAAAGTTAGATTAAAGTTAAAGTAAATAGAAATCACTGGGCTGGTTAAAATGTAAACAGAAAAATACTTCCTCGAATGCTATACATGGTTGCAAGCTGGAAATTTTAACCTAAAAACTAGAACTTTAACCTAACAAATTAAGTAAACCAGTCAAGATGCTTCACCTGTTTGCAAATCCCACACACAGAGCATTCCATCCTGACTCCCACTCCCGGACGTCGTAGGAGAATCTTTGTCAATAAATAAACTTGTAATAGGTCCATAATGACCATGCAGTGTATACAGATGAGTGATATCTTGAAGACTAAAAACCTGTTTCACATATGCAAATAAAAATGTTTAAGCAACATAATCGAGATTTAATTATTAAATAGTAAGGAGTTTGCGCAATTGAAGAAATATTTCAAAGCTACTACTAATACGAATAATGCAACGTAAATATTTTCATAATTTTAAAATTAACTGCAAATAATTAAAGCTTCACTTCATGTTTTCCAAATTGAAGTAAAATTCGGCAACTTATAACTAAAATATACAGCAAGACTGAATTATTCAAGAATGAAACGTCGTACTCCAAAAAACCTGAACGTAGTACTCCAATACTACTTTATGTTACGAAGGTATTTATTATTGATTACATAGCAACCCTCACTTTTAGAGAATGATCCTGACTTCCCGTAACGATTTGCACTCCCTCAGAATCTAAGCACGTAATCGGCTGCTGATGCGCCCTTAACGTTGTCAACCATATGCAGCGCAATTCATCTCCATTTAATATACTTGAAATATTTTGAGCAGAATGTTTTCCATCTTCTGGACCGCTCCCTGTAAGTATAAATTGCATTTAGGAAATACGTTTCATTTAATACTTATGGCTGCAATTTAATTACAGAGTAATAAACCATAAGTATTACAACGGAAGGCGTATATACAGTGTATAAAAAATCTTACAGCGGTGATAAGGATTTGACTTTTGGCTTGAGTGACTCTTGCGACCATTGCTATCGTCACTTGGCTCTAATTTTATAAAGTCAAGAGAACCGTTAAGGCGTGCAATGACGATGCGAGTGTCAATTATTTTGACACAAACTATTCCTGACTTAAGGCCATCGTCAAATGATCCCTGGAATCAATTGAATAAAGTAAGCAAAACATGAAAGACCACAATTTACGTAAGTATTACCATGCGTTAAAAGGCCCAATTTCTACGTACCCTCAAAGCCCCCGTAAAACTGTCCCATATTTCCAAACGTCCAGTACCAGTACCCAGTGCAATGATACGATGACCGATGTCCAGACACCAAACAGGCTGTTTACTCATTTTTGGTCGGTCGAATTTTTCTTCGAGCTTTTCCCCTGTTTCTTCATCGTTGTCCGTTTCTTCATCCGTTCCTTCAAAATACCTGCAAATTAGAGCAGTAAAACGATTGAAAGTAACTACTGCATTGAGTAAATTACGCTAGAAATCAAGAAATAACACAGTTGCAACGAACATAGGTATACTGACTATGAATAAAATATTTGAGGTTATCACTCTACAACAAAGTACGTAATCAGGAAAAAAACAAACATGGAGTAAGCATTTTTCAAAGGAAGTATTTCATACCTTTTCCTGTCAACGCTTGCAGTATTTTCCGCATTGACGTTCCATATTTTCAGAACACCGTTAAGGCAAACGCTAGCAATCGTTGTACCATCGCAACCCAAGCATTCAACTTCCTGAATATGCCCGGACAAAACCAATGGCACAGCCTCGAATACTACCTGGTAGTATAAATAGTTCGACGTTATTTAAGTTCGACGTAATTTCTTACATTATTTTGCCATAGCTTTCCAACCACTTCGGTAATCAGATAAAATCTCATATTGCTTGTTTTCAAAAGTAAGGCACGTTGCGAGTATTATAATAATTACATACATAAAAAATTATTATCACTAAGGTCAAGCTCAAGGTTTATACCTGCGTGTAGGAATCATTGGACTTGTCAGCGCTGGAATACCAACTGGATCTCCACTCAGCATAGTTTCTTGAGCAAACGCAGCGATAGAATACAACCATACCATAGCACAAAAATATTAAACTTGGAATAGCCAACAATAATGTTAGAGTCAATTCCATTGGTGATGTCGGAACATACGGATCCTCGAATTTGTATAAAGACTTCTTTGTTGCTGTTAATTCATTTGGGTCCTCTACAAACAATTAATTCAAAACCAATTCAATACGACTAATTCATAAGCGGATAATGCATATATAACAGTAAAAAATTTGATGATAAGAGAGTAATGAGCCGCAAGTCAATACCTTTCAAAATATCGAAATCTTGAGGATGGGACTGTCCTCTTGAGATAATATCCCAGTTGAACTTATGGTTGAGATTAAAAATATTTTTGGAATTTAAATATAAATTGATAGGTGGTAAAACTTGCAAATATCGCCCGGTGACAGACACATTGTAAATGGATATTAAGCTCTGCCAGTAATTTGATCGTGTCATAATATTATTTGTGCCGTCAATAAACTCGAAGTTATTCATTGCTGCTAAATTATCACTATAATAATATGTATTACTTATATTTGAACTACTTAAGTTAGCACTAACATTCCTTAGAACGCTTTTTGGCAAGACAATCTCAAATTCTGATTCCATGAGTAGAAAATTAAAACTAATAACTTCGTAAATAATGACACTTATCCATCCAACCATGATGATCATAAAAGTACGTTGGAAAAAACGAGTTTTCGCCCAAAAATATATTAAACGAAGTCTTTTTGGAATTTTAGCAATGTATGGTGGCGCATAGGGGGCTACAACTACACCTGGATTCGACACAGTTTTAACGCTTGAGAGTCCCAGTGTCCCAGTTGAATTAGGATGAACAGGGGTTCGCAAAGGCTGAGTGTACCGATGGCTTGAATTTTCCATGCGGCGGATATCGAGAGAGAGTATTGTACCATAGAAAAAGGTTTGAAGAAAAAAATCTGACAAAAGTCCTACAATGGCTAGAATACAAAACTCTTGAATTCTTGGAAAAAATGTGAAGAATCCAATCGTTAGAATCGTCACTTCAGTAAGCAAGTTTTTGGTTATACTCCAACCTTCTTTACTGAGACCCTTTGGAACAGAAATAAATGCGCAATATTGTTATCTTTGAATATAAAAAAAATAAGGCAGTAATAACGAATAAAGACTAAATACTATAAATTTGTCGTCAGGCATACAATAATAGAATCTCACCTGTGCGAATCGTATTTTGACATCCAAATCAGCATTCGTCGACACTACAGATCTGGTCATGACAAGTACGTTTTCAAGACCAACAATTCCAATCAAATACGGGAATATAGTTTTGCTATTCATATTAAAATTCAGCATTGGTCCAAAAGATGAGCACAGACCAATGGACATACATAAACTTGCAATAATTGTGAGCAGTGCACTAACCGACACTCCTAGCTTTGAATGGATTATTTCGATCTTTTTCACAGAAAAATAAATGTAGACAAACAAAATAATATAGATTGAAGCTAAGGGTATAAACTCGAAGTAGCTCTTATTCGGTGGAT
The DNA here is from genome assembly GCA_036851915.1 of Ptenothrix huangshanensis. Lineage (NCBI taxonomy): Eukaryota > Metazoa > Arthropoda > Collembola > Symphypleona > Dicyrtomidae > Ptenothrix > Ptenothrix huangshanensis. Next base: position 19,532 of record JAAXYX010001278.1, on the reverse strand, counting down.
AGTAAATGTATGAAGTTTTATTCGATAATTTAATGCTGTAATTGCTCTGGACAAGTTTTGATTTAAGTGCTGAAACGAATCTGCAAGGAACAAAACACCGAATGATGTCAGCGACTTAAACATTGCATGAGCATGGCTTAATTTTTAGCTTGCAATCTTGTTTCTCACATGACAATCGAACAAATATTTATATTAAACAAATATCAATTGATTATATAAACGGCATTTAATTGAAACTGGACTTACACATCATCTAGGTGACGCAGAACTATTGTGATAGCATACGTAAGACTTCTACTACCAGCATTTCTTCTTGAAAATGGTATATACTTTCAGCCCGGTTTCTCGAACATTCATACCAAGAAAAATTTCGGCAAGCCCACTACGTCCTTTTTCATGACTTTGGTAGTTTAGAATCGTTCCAAGTATATTGCTATCCGTTTCGAATTTCTGTATACTTTCTTGCCAAAAGTTTGCCGGAGATACGATGAGACATTTATTTTCAGGCAACATGGATTTTGCCTTTAATAAACGTGATTTGATCTGGTATGCATGAAAGCATGTCTTTCGCAATCCTGGGCTGTATATAAAAAAAGCGGACATGTAATAAAACTTTCAAGAGTAAATAGCATTATAAATAGCGCATGCCTAAACAAAATTGTCCATATTATAATCAAGATCTCCAGGAAATATGGAAGTTGAAAATTTGAAGGCCCTTACACATTCCGAACAGAATCCAGCAAGGAAAAGACAGGATGCAGGGCCTGATGAAAATCGCTGTTGTTTTGATCATTACTTTGATGCAAGTATGATTTGACAATAATTTGTTGAATAAAAACTATAGGTTTCGTTCCTTGTTGATGCCATCGTGGCCACTCGATGTCTTGTTTGTTGGCTTCATCGGCAGAGAATAAATTATTCACAGTAATGGCGAATTCTTGTGGCTTGCCCCCAGGAAGAGGAAGATGAAGAACAGGGTAGCTGCAAATGAATTAAAATTAACGAGCATAAGAGTTATTGTAACAAAACAAGTGTAAAATTTACATAGTCCTCCAACACGAAAAATTGAATGCTCGACTACTACCTAATAATTGGGGGGAGGGGGGAAGGTCCAACCGCTTGTAATTACAATGAAATAAAATGAGCAAAAACTAAAGGTCTAAAAGTTTTCCTTTCGGTGGTAGGAATAATTGATGGCATATTTGGGGGAAACCCGATGGATTGTAAATACCTCTGTATTCTGTGGATTGAAAATATTAAAGTGGAGATAGTGTCATCCCATCTCCAAGGTACTGGTTAAAAATTATAAAAATGTACCTCCAACTCCATTTTGAATCCATCGGGTTTCCCCGTATTATATTGGTATCCTTACCAAGAGAATAAGATTATAGTTGTACTTATTACAAGAATTGTATACGGATGAGATGAGCAAAACAAGCCGATTTTGTAATAAAATTGTTTCACTCTTTCTGGTATTGTGCGAAAACTTTCTGTTGACGTCCTTTCCATTTTTTTATTTCACTTTTAAATTTTTAGTAGAGTATAGCAGTAGCATCTCTCTTTACATTAGCGTGTAGTAGTTAACACTTGAGCAACTTAGTCTAAAATTTTATCGGTTCTGAATTGTGTAGGAATACCGAATTCATTTTAAGTAACAGCTAAATGGTCTTCATACTGTAGACGTACTTAGACTGTACGCGTGTAGTGAACATGAAATTCACTGCAAAAAGCTGTATGAGTAAGGTGAACCAAACCCAAGATATGTTCTGCTATAGGGTGTTATTGTCAGCGAACTTTGATTATATGTCTGTGAGTTTGTGAACAAATTCGTTCTTGTCTTTAAAATATTTGCTAATTAGACATTTAATATTTCCTTTTAAGTAATATCGCATTTTAAGGTATTTTATTTCACTCGATGTACGATACATGGCAATATATAGAAAATAGGCACAGTATTGTGGTAAGTACACATAGAGGTTAATTAATATTTATAAAAACACCAATGATGAATGATACCCAAAATACTGGATACAAAATTTCAGGTAATTCATTTCGATTGTCTTGCTTTTATTGTTTATGAACACGTAGCAGAGTACCTTCAACCTTGGCCAACCGCAGACTTAGAGAACGAAAACAATTACCTTGGATTTCAAAACACTACATGACGTTGGCTAAACCAAGGTTACGTAATCAGACTAGGAATACAATGGGCAAGAAACAACTACACAACTACAATTAATCGCATATTAGTATTGATATCAATGTTTAGTATTTTGGAAGGATAAGTTTCATCAAAATCAGTTAAATATATTTTAATATTGAATATCGATGGAAGCTACACTCCGAATTATATTCGGACGTTGGTGGAATTAAGTAACCGGAGGTATGGTCAATGATATCTGACTATCATGTGCTTTGAGTACTGAGTCGACGGAAGGAAGAATAAGTTACGGTGATTAAACTGATCGTAATGGTGATCGTGAGACGCAGATCAACTACCACATGGCAGGCTTTGTGGGCAAAGAGGCAATTAATTGTCTCAAGATTTTTCTGGACAAGGTCTTCCCCCCTGAGCCTTCACTTCAACAAGTTTGCTTCGTTCACTTTGTTGTAAATCGACAACAAACAAACCAACGTGTTTGTTAAACTAATGCTTGTGCCAAGACGAGGAGTGAGATGAGGTTATCTAACCAAATAAAAACAGTTTACTGCACCGCTTCCATTGGAGACTCTGCAGGCACTGCTAGAGAGCTGATTTAGCTAGTTTTCCTGACTGATCACCGACCTTACCAATTAGCTCAAGTAGATAACATGATAAGGTAATTATTTAACTCTTCACTGGAGATAGTTTTGAGAAATTGAAAATGAAATCATGTTCGTTTCAAAATTTACCGTCATTTCTTCATCCGTCTAATGCGCAATACAGATAGTCATTATCTCATCCCCGGTATATTCGAAACTTTCCATTTCCCCCATTTCCAAGTCCACAATATGACATAGATGGGCATTTGTTTTGCACTCAACTCGCAGCTCAGTGAGTAGCGGAAAATCTCTTCGCACTCAAATCGCAACTCAGTGAGTAGCGGAAAAACTCTTCGCACTAAACTCGCAACTCAATGAGTAGCGGCAAAATTTCTTGCATTTAGCAAGTTGAGTGCAAAGAGTAGCACTCTTCTCCCATAGAAAAGGATATGAAACTTCTTCCAAACAACGCATCACTCAGAGGGTTTCTCGTGCCCTCAACTCGCAACTCAGTGAGTAGCGCCAAAATTTCGTGCACTCAACTCGCATAGTGCAAAGAGTAGCACTCATTCAACTCTTCACTCACTGAGTGTGCCCATCTATGCAATGTGACAATATCATTTCATACGCGTCAATTCAGCGTCATTGCATGGCTATTGTGAAATGTTAATAATGTAATTCGTAGTATTCACTAATGGCATTTTAGACGACGGGTGCTGGTTTGACGCTCAAGTCTTTTGCATTCCAACTTATAGTTTCAGTTCTCGTGTTCATACCTGTTAACTAAACGGGTCAAATTAAACTCAAACTCTAACCTCTAACTCAGAATATTAATGCAAAGCAAAAGAAGTGGAACAATGGAGACTGTGGCGTGTAAATGCTTATTTGGTTTCATTCATTTTGCTTCGATTTTATTTTTAGAGTTGGCTAAATGATGGGTCCAAAAGTTTCATTTTCAGCGTTACGTATTTTACGAACAACCCTTAAGTTAAAATGCATTAACTTTGGGCGTCAAACCAGCCCCTAAAGCCCATACCTGGGCGCACTCACGAGTGATGAGTGCTGCACTCGCACTCTCACTCGCACTCATTGGCACTCATGCCACGAGTGCGAGTGCGAGTGCAGTAAAAATTTGCACCCAGAGTGCAAATTCGCTGCTCCCCGTAATGTTAATTTTAATTTTCGCGGTAGAAAAAAGTGGCACTCAGCTCCCAAAAGAGTGCGAGTGCATGATTGTTTTTCCCGAGTGCAAGCGGTACACTGGGTTCGAGGGCGAGTGCAAATTAAATGCCCAGGTATGCTGAAGCCTGATGAGAATACCTACACATTACACTAGCAGCCTAAATTAATATTATAGTTTTATAGCTAGTCAATTCATTATCGTTTCACATCGACACAACCAGACTATTTCAGTCAACCTAGTTACAAAGCGATGTTCTGATATTTTCTAGAAAATGAACCCTCAAGTGACTAAAAATATGCTTCTGGCCATGTAGGAGGGTAAAACGATAAAATTAAATAATGCTAAAACAGGAAACATACATCTAAAACGCCGAAAACCTACTCGCTTTTAGCACTGTCTTTGAACGTAGCTCGGATGCATCTGAAATGTATCTCAAATTCATTAAAAATACATCTTGGACTCAAAGATACACACGGGATGTACTTTTAATTCGTTTTAGATACACAGATGCATTTTTAATAGATTTAGGTATCACTTCAGATGTACTCAAACTGAGCTCAAGGTAATATTGAAAGCGAGTAGGTTTTTGGCCTCCGAGATGTGCAAATTTTTCCAGTGTATATACAGTGAACGTTGCAAAAATGACCGTAGTGTAGTAGTGTAGTCAGCGATATTCGCAATAGTCTTGCACTGAGTTGGTTGGCGCTGAGTTGACGCTCATTCAGTTAAAGCTCGAACGTTTGAATTTGTAAACACCGAATTCTTCGCACGCGATCTACTTTAAACTTTAATTAATTCCCCAACCCTGCAGAACACCACCAATAGTCACTACCCACATTTACAGATTACAGAACATGCTACATCTTTGCATTATTACTTTTTCTAATTTTCCGGCGTTAAGTCCAATTAGGTGTTGATAACACGAACAAAAACCAAAGTATGAATAGCAGCTAGTCTGTTGGTATAAAGTTAAATGTTATAAATATTAGAAAATGAGTGCATCCACAGCGGCACCGGTTGCATCGGGCTCTAAAGGGTCGGCTCCACTGGACACGACTAAACTCTCAACATTTGAAAGAAGGTAATTATGTATTTCAAAAACATCTTAAGCAGCGAAACCGGCTGTAGGTTGTACTAAATATTATTCTATATTGGCCTGCATTACGGCGTAAATTGCTTCATGTTAATAGTTTTGCATCATTTGCATTGCTGTATACCTTCTACTTTCTACCTCGTAAGTGTCGTAAGTGTCTAAAATATAAACGTACACATAATTCAACATACTGTCAACAGCATACCTGACATGCAGACAGTCATAATTAATTATTTATTATGTAATTAGAACATATCGACAACAGATTGATACTGGATATTTCAGCAACAGTAATGTGGCATTGTTCGCGATGGTTAAAAGTAATTATAATTAATTCAGCTAAGAATGGAATAAAATCGTCACGCTCAAATTCTTGAAACAAAATCTAATTACAACGATATTCCAAATAGCAAACAACAAGCGTCAAGCGTGAATGAACTCAACGTGTAGAAGAACATTGGCACTGTTTCTTAATGATTTAGTAGTTGAGCATGAGCATGTAATTATTTGCATTGCCTGACGTTTGTTAGAAGCCTGAGCTCGATGATCGAGATTAGCATCAGTAAGTACATTGATTATAGGTTAGGCTTAGTTTTAATTTATTTTATTTGGTCCTATTCATTTATTGCTTGCTTATTAATTTCAGAATAATACAACTTGCTGAATCGTTCCCGAAAGGTATTCCTGATAAAATCATTCAAAATGATATGCCAGAAATTGAAGGACTGGAGCGTGCCACTGCCATTAACAATCTTTTGTCATTGGTATTTATTTTGCGTTTTCCAATTATGAATTAAGTTTTAAGTATTTTTGAAGGGCGTTTTACATTATGCTCTAATATTCAGCCAAGAATATTATCCTGTGCACTTGTGTATTTTTGAAATGGGTGCAAATAAGTTCGTTCAATGTTTTTGAAAAAAGATTCAGCAGGGTTCAGGGTTCAAATTAAATATTTGATTTATTTTACAGGGCATTCTAGACGTGTACAAGCAGGGAAATGAATTATTGTACAAATTAAAATCAAAATCTACTGAAACGGATCAAATAAAAAATGCTGACAAAGAAGAAAGAGTTGTGTATGAAATCATTAAAGAAGCGTCAAACAAGGGGATCTGGATCAAGGAAATAAGGCAGAAGTCAAATTTAAATCAAACTCAGTTAAACAAAATTTTGAAAAATTTGGAAGGCAAGAAGCTTATAAAGCCCATCAAATCCGTGGCGGTAATAAAATTTTGTGTACTACTTTCTACGGCTTGTTCACGTCTTCTACATTTTTTGTACGGCTACTTGTTCAAGTAAAGATGGCAATTCCCGTACCACTCCCTAAATGTTCTTTTATTACAGGCAAATAAGAAAAAGGTTTACATGTTGTTTAATCTGGAACCCGATCGATCTGTTACTGGTGGAGCTTGGTATTCGGATCAAGATTTTGAATCAGAATTTGTATCAATATTGAACCAGCAGTGTTTGCGTTACCTTAAGGATCGTTTAGAAAAATCTGAACGCTTAATGGAGGAACTCGGACCAAGGGAGTCGCGTCTTATTGCGCTAGCCAAAGTGGAAGATGTATGGAAATTTATTTCCAATTTACGAATCAGCAAGGTAAACCTTTCAAACTTGGAATACTGAAATAAACGTTTAATATTATCATTATTTTTCATACACACCAAGAAGTATAGCTACATCATTCTTTTAATGATTACTTCAGGTTGAGTTATCTCAAGAAGATATTGTCAGTATCCTGGAAACATTAATTTATGACGCGAAAGTTGAACGAATTGTTAAGGGCGATGAAATTTATTACCTTTCTGTAAACTCATTCATCGAAACTCCCGGGCTAGCCCAAACACCATGTGGAATATGCCCCATTTTTAAAGACTGTACGCCGAATGGCATCATTAATCCAAAAAGTTGTCAATATCTAACAAATTGGTTGAATGAGTCTACCGATGTCATGCCAGCTCCATCCGAACCCATTGACGTGTAGTAATGCAGACATCCATTTAGAAAACACAATTTGAAGAATAAACTGTTTTTATGCGGTATACACGGTTAACAATAAAATGAATTTATTTTATTTTGGCATATATCAGAGCATATATATAGATATATATATATGTAGCATGTGACCGTTTAACGCAAAACTATAATAAATTGAAATTAGACTGGTCGTATAGACAAGTCAAGATGGCGCAGAATTATTTGTGTGCGAAGATCAATTGCTTTATTGTTAGTTAGGTATTTAACATGCAATTTACCTCTACGTAATCACAATTAATAATTATACTTACTAGAGTCAAAATTAAGCCCATGTTATGCAGCAGTATAGCCATAAACTTATCCACGAGCATAAATCAACTGTTTCCTTGTCAGGATATGCGTGGTGCAAATTAGCGTCAAAAGATCAAATACTCCGTATAATGCTATTCATAAGGCACTGGCCGTTGAGGGCCGTGATGTGTAAAACATTTATTGACAAGAATTTAAGACTACAAACTTTTGATTAATAATGTAGTGTGAATTAAAATTGAATATAAAATGGTCATTCGCATAACTAATTACTTTAAAATTCAAATGATTACAGGCTACAGGACGTAAAATTTCTGTTTATATTTTAGTAACTACCACATTCGAAGTCGTTTCGATGAAAGTATTATTATATTACTATAATTAAACTATTATTACGTAAAATCTCTAATGATTCCCCAAAAAGTTAGACAAAAAATGTCTACGAGTTACCGGTATGGAAGAACATCAGTTATTATTGATTAAATCGTAATGAACAACAACCTTGTTAGCCTGAGCGATTTTAAAACAATTTCGGATGTTTATTTGCAAATAGCATACTCATCGATTCTGGACTGGTAATTAATTTGGAGACTGGAACTACGACGAAGACTGGGAAATAGTTAGATCATTCACGGTTGTAAAGTAAAGTCTTGCATTCGGCCAAGCGATACGTAAGTTAATCAACTCTTAGATCACTCTCCTTTCCTGGATCCTCTAAAGGAATTATCACTCGCCCTTTATACTTATCGTCTCCTCTACTTTCGTGTCCTATTAATCAAATAGCTGGTAATTAGAACTATTCGTACGGTTTTTCATTTCTACTATAGCTGAACAAGGCTTGTGGAAGTAGACTGACTGAGATCTAGCATTAAATTCTGCACCAAAAAGAGGTCATTACAACGGTACCGAAAGAGATACATACTCCGACGAATGTGTTCATACTAATCTGCAACCTTTTTGAACTTGTCGCGTTAAGTTCTCTGAAATTTTTATCATATTCGAACCTAACGTAAGTAAATGACAAATACAGATAGTACAAAAGGACGACTGTAAGTACAAGAAATCTCTAGATTTTCAGTATTTCTAAACCTGTTTTCGGAATCCAGAAAAATGTTTTCTGTAACGCTAATATTTTCACCGATTAAGACTAGCCTAGAGCAGACATAAATTACAAAGTGAGGGTGACATTTTCTTTTAATTAGTCATCGTTAATAGTGAAGCTTGTTCTAGTACAGCTTTGCCTTAATTTGACAATTTACCAGAAGATTTTAATCATTCTTAACAATCAAAAATCCGAAATTTTACTATGGTAACGCTTGAAGATTTTTTTGATGTGAGGAGAATTCGAATTGGTCACTTTACTGTGACTTCAGGATGTGACCGGTTTCTTTGGGGGGAAAGATGTTGAAATGAGAAAATTACCTTCTACGTTCTCTACAACCATCTTGCAATTATGCCTATACAACTGAGTATTAAGTATTATTGCTTTCATATTAATTAAGATAATAATAATAGCGTTGATAGATTAAATTGAATGTTTTAATTCTGAGACTAAATAGCTATAATTAATAACCGTGTAGAAGTTAAGAAAAAACAACTAAGTACCTTATTGTAAATCGTAACATATGTCGAAATTTCATGACGATGGCAATTAGACAACGGGTAATTATATAGCCATACTGATGTTAAGGTTTTCACAAATAGAAGTTAATACATGAACTACTTAAACAAGTTGTAACCACCATCGCAGTGAAGTTCTACATTCTAACCTGTGCATAAATGATATAATTATGTATATGTAACTAGGAAATATAGAATATAGGTTTTGACTATTGTTTTGATACAGTGCTACGCTTAGTACATTAATACATTTGTGAATAAAACTGATTCATGACTGTTTTAGATTGATTTCTTAAAAAATAAACAATAACATCATAAGAAACAAAAACACATGAACATCGTTATTTTCACATTCACATTTCTGTTAAAGTCAGACCAAAATACTAGCTAATAAAACTTTTCTAAATGCGTACAAATTCTTCTTTTTTCTTGATTATGTAAGCTATGAGTTCGACATTATTAAATCTAGCTGTACTTATGAAAGAGGTGTTCCCACAATGATTGTGATATAGCATTGCCACGTATGTACTTGCGAGAATACAAACATACTATTTGAGATTACAAATACAAATACTCGCTTTCGAAATTTCTTTAAAAGTATTCTATATTACAAAATTCCAAAACAATCATTTAATATCTTACGATGGATTGGCAAGACCAATACCTTGTTATCACATGTGAATCGAAGCAGCAGTGTATCTTGCTTCTCCCCGACGGAATCTCCACTGACTTGGACGGTACTGTAAATTTAACCAGGGATTATAAAGTTAATCAATACTGCAGTAATTAGGACGATATTGATATTTGATACAAATAATTACCTCCTTGCTACTTCCAGTTATAGCATTATCACAAGTAGGCAAACTGATAATTTGTTTACATACATGCAACATTACATCGTATTTTTATTATTGAAAGTAAAATACTCACTCTAATGAGAAGTTGTCCTGATGTAGAGTGCGGGAAGATGTATCCATAGAAAATCCAACCAGCACCGGTTAGCACGATCATAACAAGAAACAGAATACCTATAACTCCAGCCGTACTCATTCCATCTTCTGCTGAAAAAAGTAACAATTGTAAAGCTTACTGGTTAGTGTAATTAGTGCATAACTTTCGGATGTGAATATTTCATAAACTGGAGGGGATCTACAAAATTTCTCTAACTCATGACCGTGACCACTATGAACCTTCTGACTCGTCGTGGAATCAGGTCCTTTTTACTAAGTAACAACCCCCCAATCAAAGCATAATTATCCTCACCAGAATGTTGATGAATGGCGGATTTATCTACGTGGTCAGTTGGATCTGTTTTTAAAGTTGCTTGACTACTACGAGCGGTATTGTTGTCCAAGATGTAAGTATTCGAGCTACCATTATTATAACAACGTTCCAAAGTGGTAGCATTATTACGATCGCAGGTCTGAGAAATCCAATCATCCCGGTAGCGATCAGTTCCGTCTGAACAACGCTTACTGGCTGAGCACCAATGACACTAAAGAAAATCCAACCCGGAAAAATTATAACCACAGCAATCTTACAATATAGATCATGAATGGGTATTATTTTTAGCTCGGATTACAGGTATGAACAGAAATGGACAACTTTGTAAAAGTTGACAAAAGAAATGAAAATACAAAACACAGAAACCTAGTAACTACATACCTCAAACGAAGTGTTCTGTGCGACGCAGTCAGAACAAGTTTTAAAGCTAAGGCATGTTAGCTGTGGTGTAAAAATTATTGCTGTTCCATTCAATATATATTGGCTCTTCAAGTCAACGCGATCGTATTCATAAATTGTTTTTTGCTTCACGACTAAAGAAACAAAGCAATTAAAATATAGAGCATTAGAATCGTACGGTGAAACAACGAAATTAAATCGCACAGAGATAAACAAACTTTATATAATATTACTACAATGGCGCATTACACAAGATGTGCTTTTCCCGGATATACGCATCCGATAAGCCAACTTTCACAGGATGAGCTTGGTCATTAATGGATGTTATAGAAAGAGGCAGGTTTTTATAAACAAATGCAATCGTGCCATTTTTATACAACGAAGTTTGAAATGTAAATGGTCCCTTTTCAGAAGAATCCTTCAAATGAACATTTCTCCATTCAACAGTAAAATGATCGCCTACATACAAACCAGAGCAATTAATTAGCCCACAAAATCGCAACTTAACCAAATTGAAATTGCAATAAAGTAACATTTCATAGCAAAATTAATCAAATTAAAGAATTACCAGTTGATACATAACGAACAGAAGAGTTATCCGAAAGACTGGAATCGAAATTTGCCATCAAGGGAGCAACATACTGCGTTGCAGCAAGCCAAGCATGAACATGCTCCCCTAAATAAACAAATCCTCCAGTTGCGACGGTAATATTCCCAATGTAATGTCCATAGAATGGAAATTCAAATTTAAGCTTGAGTGTTGCTGCTCTACGATGCGCACTCGACAGGACATCGTGTTCCTGAGCATCTGTTAGATCGTCAAGATTTACCCAGTACGATAATCCAGTTTGTACTGTAGTACTGGTGTAGTACTTATGAGTCTCATTCTGCAACAGAATTAGGTATATTATAGTATTTATTTAACCTTCATTGTCACACCCTGTATGCAATCCAAAAGTAATAAATTCAGCATAAACAGAACTTGCAAACAAAAAACTCTTTTCTCATTAACTGCCAGACGTAATAGCTTGTACGAATACACTATTTACTCCACCGTTCATAATCGAGATAAGCACACCTATTCTACGTGTCCTTATTGGAAATATGCAACAAGATAATATTTTTAACCATCTTCTTGGTGATGTACCTGGTTAGCTAATACGTAATACCCGTGAACCATTAATACTTTACTTAAGAAAGTTCGATGAAACAACTTTAAGTTGTTAACCATCCTCCAGGAAAAAATATAGAAATCAATTTTTGAAACCACTGAGGGCAGCAAACTAGTTTCTTTTCAGTGACAACTTCAGGAGACGTTGTAAATCAAAGTAAATCAAGTAGGAACTTGCGCTTACTTAAACAATAAAAAGTGAACCACGTAATCCGTTGAAAACATGAATTTATAGGAAAAGGTTTATGAACCAAGTACAAAACACGCTTTACTCCAATTCCTCAGAAAACCATGTATAGTTGGTTTTAATCCGAGCATCCCCGATATTCCGATTCTTAATCAGCAGGCTAAAATCTACACGAAATTTCGTTGTGGTACCGGAAAAGATATCGATTACGCTCAAAGGCTTCGTGTCGTTACAAGTTAACACAAAAATTAATGTATGCATACGACGATATTGACTTCCTCCTGTACAGGTTATCAAGGTACTAATAGCTAGGTACATTATACAGCTTTCATATCCTTCCCGACGTAATAAAAACACCTAAAAATACAATCCTGCAGTCACTAATACCACTACTTGCACATACCGTTTTCCCAAATATAAACCAGAACCCACAAACCGACGACTTTTGGTAGACCACAAAAAGTATTCGTACGGAGTACTAAACGACAGCAGCTGAGTAAGGAAGCTTTAGCATATTAATGACTGTGGTTGCCCCCAAAACAGAAGTTCTTTTCCTCCAGCACTGAAAGTACTTAATTACCTAATTTTCTTTCACCACAACCAGGCACGATAAACTCAAGTGCAGTATGAAAGCAAAAGCATCAGATTATTATTCGATTACACTTGATTCATTTTTTAAATTCTGAAGTAAGCAAAGTAATTACTTTCCTTATTATAGACTAAATGGATAACATAGGTACCTACTTATAAAGTATGTAAGTACGTAATTGCAGATAGGTATAGGTAGGAGTCCGATTATGATTACCCTTGATAATCTCACTGACCTGAACTTCTAATCCAGAAGGAGTGGCATTAAAAACGGGGTAGTTTGGATATTCGGAATCTATGGTGTCTAAAATGCTTTGATTGAGCGGAAAGCTGGCATTTTCTCCTGTAATACTGACTATGGGGGTCACAGAACTTGTGACTGAAAGCGTTGAAGTTGAAGCATTGCCTGGAACATCCGATGTCGCTTGCTTCGGAAGGGAAGGCAGTTCGGACGTAGAAACTATTGTTGTACTACTATTTGATTGTAAAGTTGCAGTGGTTTTATTCCCTGAACTAGAGTTTTCTGCTGGTTTAATTGTTTTTTCTTCGACAGGAGGGACCTCACGCTTGTGCCGAGACGGTGACTGAAGGGGCAAAAATTCATAATTCACAACCACACCATTAGTTTCAACGTCACGGAACTTGTGGGACGGGACTTCTACCGATGTAACATAGGTTCCTGAAACAAATAATTATCCGCATAATTAACAGCCAGTCTGTACACATTAATTCCTAAACATAATAACGTTACCACTGCAATTTTTACGATGATCATGCACTACAAGGTCTACAGCACAACACATGCCAAATAATTAATTACTGTGAAATATTTTTGATTTCATTGTATTGTACACATCAGTGCCATAGAGAAGAACTCGTTATTCTCTCATAGCTCAGATAATGACAAGGTTTAATAGGTTATAATTATTGCTACATAATGTCTAACATTAACATCGATTTACATACGCAAATCAAATGAAGACGGCGAGACGCCGTTCCCAAATAATCGAACTGCGATTATAACTTAATGCTGAAAACCAAGGTTGACTCAAACAAATCGAGCAGCTGGAAATCGCAATACCGACGTATGTAGTTAAAATTCCAATCTGACGAAACTGTGAATGTAGTTATACTTAATTAAATGATTGATACATCCTAACGTCTTACTTCTTAATTCCCGGAACTGATTACACTCGAAAAAACTAATCTTAAAACAAGAAAAAACGCATCTCAGTTCTAAAAAACGAATCCTATGTTATATCATGATAAACACTGTTATGATGCATCGGATTTGTATCTAAACCGCATCAAAAACCTATGTTTGGTCTACGAGATGCGTTTAAAATGAAATTATGATGCGTTTTTAATTATTGAATCCAAGATGATAAATAGACGACAACTAACTGCGTTAATACATTATATTACATAAAATAGAATTCGCTAAGGCGTTTTAGTTGCATTAGTTTTTATTGTGTACCTACGAGTCCTACAACACCAATGCCATCAATATTAGTCACTACTTGCACTAGTCACATGAATTAGGTACTTTAAAGACTACATCGCAAACACAGTAGATATACACCTACAAGAAAAATATTATACCCGCTATAATCGGAGGAAGATTAAACATCAACGAAGTCTAACTAATTTCTACTTATTTACATAAATATCTCAGAGGTAAACTGTCCAGTCAAATAATCAGTATTCTAATTCCTGCTAAATGATCTTCCCAAGTTGTATTTGTCGTTTGATTATGTCACTCAGTATTACATATTTGCTTCATTATATATACAAAATATTCCGGCTAGCTTCATCGCTCTGGGCTTCGGCGCTACATAGATTACGCATGTAACATCCTTTTACTTTATTTCGAAGCAGACTTTTTTATTTTAGTGAATCGTTTGCTTGTACACTCAACAAAACAATGACTTCATGCATACCTATTATCACCAGCAACTTATGTTCAACATTAGAAAGAAAATTACCCTCGAACTAAAAGATACTAACAGATAATACAAGAGGACGACCTCCATGACACTTCCCCTTCAATATATATTACAAATTCAAAGTTTCATTATGGCGACATGTCTGTTATATACAATTGTTCTAAAAGATACTAACAGATAATACAAGAGGACGACCTCCATGACACTTCCCCTTCAATATATATTACAAATTCAAAGTTTCATTATGGCGACATGTCTGATATATACATTGTAAATGAGACATAGCAAACATTTTTGAAAATTTCTGGCAACCACCAAGAACCCAAGTATGCATGATGATGAGGTGCTAAATGTCAACCTTCATTAGTCTTAAAAAACAGATGTTACTGGAACAGAAGGGATAAACGACATACTTATTTGAACTGAATCCTACATCTAACATTATCAACCTAATTAAAAATACCTAATAGAGATTTTGCAGTACTTTCTAACGTGGGCAGCATTAATTTCACATTTGACAGATAGTGACAGAAAACATATAAGTGGACACTTACATGTGTGAGTGAGTACACTCGCATAATCCCCATACGTGATGCTCACTATACACATTAGAAAGTAGGTACTCAATCTGTGGTAACGACATGAAGGTTGAAGGCGATTACTGGTTTAACCCCATTTGAAGTAATGATCAAAAGTGAAACTATGCTGATTGACCTCGGACTGTAATCCTCCCGTACAACACCAAGCACAAAAGTATCGTAATTGTTTATTAACTTACCCCCTACATCATAATCGACATACCTACGTAGGTATATGTAAATTTCTATACCATATTCCTAGACTAGCAATTATTTTTCGTGCCTTTTACCACTACTAAAAAAATATTTGACAAAATCGGCGATGAGTCTTAGGTAGGAAGGCTTTTGGTACTAATCATTAAGTAAATCCTACTCAAGAAGAAGGAGACAATACCATGGTACCAAAAGGCCGTTGACTTGCTTGCTTGGAAATACTTAAATGCACAATAATCTGCAAAATCGAAATTTGCCGTATAAACAAAGTATACCGATTAATAATCCCCAGCATTCAAGGTAGTTCGACATATCTAGCATTATAAAACTAGAATGCAATAAACCAACATCGATTAGATACAATCCTCACTGCGAGACAATTACTACAAAGTAAAAACGCGACACTGATTAATCATCAATGTTTTTGAACCTACAAACTATTCCCGACACGGGTTGAATTCGGTCATACTTTCTACCCGCAAACAAATAGACATAACCTTACTTTATATTAATGTAAATTTATCTATTTATATCTACATAGTTATACCAATTTATTTATAAATAAAGTGTCACAACGGCAATACGTGTCCTGGGAAATAAAAACTACTGAAAGTTTTAAAAATCTTTTAAGCCACGTTTACTATTTTTCGCAATACGTCGAAACCCGTTTAAAAACATCAAGTGTGATTGAAGATTGATTGAAATTTGAATTAAACGAGGGAGAGAGAGAACTTTTATCACGTCACTGTAGTATACATCCCTAATTTGTCAACAGTAATAATAATGAAACATTTTTATGATCAATAACATTTTCCACTAGAGTATTGATGTAGTATCCAACCGTAATTTGATAGCTTTCAAGCTAAACGTTGGACCATTCGTGACCCATCCCAAAAATTGATCACAGTAGATCTGACATACTAAAATTACATATGACGCAAAAATGGGCTTGGATACAGAAACGTATTAAATCCTGTGTTAAGCGTAAAAATTCTTCGCATGTAATACATTATGTTGACGCAGTTATGCTATGTCTTGAATTAATGCTGTTCTTTAATTGGCATGAATTCATTGGATCGGAGTTACCTGCATCCCTTGTGACAAGACAACACAAGTGCAAATTTTCACCCCAAAGTTTTTAGTTGCCAATCACATTATATTCTCAAAAACCTACCGTGAAATTCTTCACATTCAACATTAAACTTAACACAAATGTGTGTTCTAATCTCTCAGCTGGTTGTATATGGCATAGGCACATTTGACATTATTAAATTAAACACTACGCGGTACGATTTACTGTTATATGAATATTGTTTGAAACTCGACCGTAATTCCCAAAAAGTGAACTTACTGAAGTAATTAACTCGAATGTTTACAAAATGTCAGAAAAAATAATTTACAGCGCTGGCATGTAAGAACCAACAATGTGAACACGAAGGAGTGACGAGTTATGACATCGGCATTTAATGACCATCGCCGTAAGGGCTGTCATTACCGAAGCACGTCATTCGACGCAAAAAAACATCGTCGAAATAACGACGTTATAACCGTTATAGTCCAACTAGCATCCACCAACTTTATTATTGATTAATTTAACACATGCTATGTATTCTAACAATTAATTAATTATATTATTTGCACATTTATTTCAATATATGATATAACCGTACTAGGACTAGAACAACCAACTTAGAGTGTAATTTCACCGTTCTACGCTTCTCCCCCTTGTAAGTGCATGGTCAATTTTCTACAATACCCCCATATTATTTTGGTTTTAGTTAAAAATAACAAATTGATTTTAATCATTTACGATGATTTATACACGGAAATATTTGGCAAACGGTGTACTAAATACTTAATCCATCTTGGAAGACGTCCAGTGTCATGTGATCACGTAAGAAATGATAATAATTAATGGATTATTCACCTGAAAAAGTCGACTGAACAAAATTGGCTGTGGCTAGCAAGCAAGCACTTATTAAAAATGTTTCAACTTTCTTCATTTTTAAAAATCTGAGTGCAATTCTACCGTTGACAAAATAGACATGAGAGAACAGAAATACGTGGTTAAATAAACAGATGAAAACAATAACAAAAACGTTTATGATTAAAGTTGAATCAGATCAGAATTCTGACTTCTGACGCAGCACAGGACAGGTGGAGAGCTGAAAGAAACTGAAGGATAGACAAACTGCTGTGGAACATCAGGATCAGAATTACCAGAAACTTTGATGACGAAGTGCAGCTGTAAAAAGAAAAAGCTGGTTCATGTAAAACCTACAACCATCCACTCTTCATCTCACTAGTCACTTACTATTAATTCCCAGTTCATTCTCCATCTACACCCATTTTCTTTTGTCAGAATTAAAATAATGCAGACATTTTTTAATTTGGGAATTCATTGTTCTGAATTAAATTCGTAATCGTAATTAACTGAATCCCTGTTCACCAAATATCTTAAAACATCCTAACATTCAAGCAAGCGGACTATCATTTTCTGGCTCTATCTAGTCCTAAAATTACATGTAGACATTTTTAATGTTAATGTAAATATGGTTTGAAACATTAGACTAGGAGAGAAATCGCAAGTACACTAACACAACCCCGTACCCAAGTAGAGTACAGTAGCTGTGGCTAGATTTCATTTTGCGGCATTTTTTCAATTATTTTATTTGCTAAGTGTTATTTTAAAAAACAAAAGAACTTTTGTACGTGTTTACATACTTATATACGTATTTAAAAAAATAAAAGACAGTCAAGTAGATAATTAATTTAAAATAAGGGTAAATCTACATATCAGCAAGTAGAGATTCGAACTAATTTACGATTAATCTTTTTATTATATTCTTTTTTATTTAAAAATAACTATTTGTCGTATTTGCACCGACGCAATGATCGTTTGGAATTGGAAGCTAGGAAGTGAAAATAATTAGGTAACTCCATTTCAACTACAAACTACAATTGACTTACTCGCATAAACATTCACTTTAATATTCACTATCTCCGGCATTTCTTATGTTTGCAAGAGAATATCGACCAACTATACATATATACTCTTGTTGTACTTCGTTCGTTATTGTATTCAAAGTACACATTAACTTACAAACACTCAGTTTATCTGTAGTAATAACGACTAATCAAAATCACCATTTATCGCAGTGTAAAGTCTAGTTACGTTGCGAAAGCTTCGAAAATACTTTTTGTAAACACTGTAGTCTTTTATTAATATTAGTTCTTGGTACCACCGGTCGGAAGACACTATACATATTATATTAAATTCCAAACCAAACTCCAATGCAATTTCCAGTGGGTCATTGCATATTGCATTACATCATGGGATAAGTGATTAGATAATTACTTACTATTTGTATAGGCAATGTCTTTCGTCAATTTCGTCTTAACCTTAACAAAATAGATCGTCTAAACGAGATCACAGTAGGCTGATAATAATTAATAATTATATTTAAAAAAACACAAAAGCAACTGCTGCTTAAATCAATCAGTGGATTACCGGAGAAAAACTTTATATTATGCTATGTTAAAAAAAGAGATCTGAAATGCAGCCTACCCAATGATTTTTTACCTCTAGAGTTAATCATTTTTTGGTGGAATTCTTTGAAATTTTGAGAAGTTTACCTTATAAATGAATGCACAACAAACTCACAGCCGCCGCTAATAATCAGGGTGGATCATTTAATCATAGAAATTAAATTACAAAATTGACAATCATAATATAATTAATGTGAATATTTTATAATTTTGTGGGGCGAAATAGTTTAGTCTTAGCGAGACGTGTTTGCCCACCTGTGTTGCATGCATTTGTCTTTTGACTACAGCCCGGAACTATTCGGATTTGAATTCTGCGTTGGTTACTAAATACAAATACTAAATACACCTAAGGTCCTACTAGACACTGTATACTTTCCTTACGCTTACTACTTACTTGCTAATTCCGAATAGATCAACAGAGATCAGCATCGGACTCTTCTAAGTACCTTTGTTGGGATTTTGTTTTCAATTTTCATTGTCCGAATCATAAATTCAAATTCTACTATCATTTATTCTGAAAGGGGTTGTGTGTATGTAAACATACACATGTGATAAAATTTAAAACAATAAGTTCAGTTTCAACAAGTTTAAAAATCGAGGACTAATCCGGTACTGCCATTCAAAAATATTATTAGTTTTGAATTTTTAACCATTAATGATTATATCATCAAATCTATCATTAACATTTTG
>JAAXYX010001277.1:0-24543 GCA_036851915.1 Ptenothrix huangshanensis | reverse complement strand
CAAGATTATACTAAATAGAAGTAGGTTTTCAGCGTTTTAGATGTATTTTTTCTTGTTTTAAGATTTTTAATTTTTACAGTGTACCTACATAACAGTCTTGGCGTTTAATATGAACCAGTTTTTACGGTGTAGATATCCGATTAAAATTTGAATGTAAATTGTAGCAGCATACCTCGAATCTTGTTCTTGTTGGTTTAGGAGGAATCGTGCAGCAATCGATGAGATGAAGGGTAGTGTGTACGACTCGGTTCTACATTCTCCTTCTTTCATTTTCTCATGAAGATTTTTGTTTTTTACCTACGACTCGTTTACTTGAAGTTCCAGATCCAGATCCAGCATCCAGTCTATCAGCTCAGGTCTGGTCTTGTCTGGCCTAGTCTTTGATCTTGTGGTCGTCTTGTGGTTCTAGTGGAAGTGAAGGTGCTAGGTGTTTCGTTTACTTGACAGCTCAAGTCCTGAAGTTGAGTCACGTCAATTCACTTGATCGCCCTTCTTCTTTGTACGATACATGCTTTCCGTTTCTTTGCTCTCCTTCTCTTTGCTTTTGCTTCGATTTACTTTGGCTTGGGCTCTGGCTTTGACTTTGACTTTGAGTTGACGTTTCATGAACTGAATATCTCATGTGAGAGTAAGTAAATAAGATGGATTTTTTTGATGTGGCTATTATAATATTGATGTTTTCTAAGCTTTGTTGTACTTGTTTTTGTTCGCGCCGTTAACGTCCCATTGAATCCTTAATCTTTGATTTAATTACTATTTTCACTTGTCTCGTGTACATTCACTCTTCGTCTTCACTGTTCAATTTGCATTTGAATAAATTCCTTGTAAAAGTAAAAAAAACTAACACTAACACCTTTCTTTGATTAAGAGCACAAGCACCTCAATTAAAATTACATGGTGGAAAAACCAAAACATAGGAATTAAGGCAAGGCTGACGCGAAAGGCTTAAGAATTTGGTTTGATTAAACAGAGCTAAATTAAATTATACGGAATTAATGTTTTATTAATGCAAATTTAAAAGGAGGAATTTATTGGTAATGCTGCCCACCGTCTGGAGTGTGGTAAGAATTTTCATTATTTCGCTTTTTAATTTTTTTTATGCCTCTTTACGTTTTGTATAGTGGTGATCCTACGTGTAAATACACTATAATAACTGGTGCATCTAAAACGCCAAAAACAGACTTGAATTGCATTTAGGATGCAACACAAGTTTAACTGAGCTGTATCTAAAAATCTAAAGTGCATCTAAGGCGCATCTCACAGTCCAAAAACGGTAATTTTGGCTACAATACGGTTTACGTTTCAACGCCGCTTAAAACTAAAACCAATCTCAAGGTGTGTAGGTTAAAGCACGATGTATAAATTTAGAGTGTCCAGAACAGAAAAAAATACTAACTGCTCGCATTGAAAAAACATCTAAAATTTTCTATTTGTTTTTTCAAAGTTCTGCACTTTGAAGTCGCTTAAAATTGAAATAACTCGCAAACAAACGATTGAGCTCAGCTGCAGTGACTTTTCTTGATGCTAATCAAGATTAACGATTCGTAAGACGTTTACGTTTCAAAGCTGCCTGAAATATCAAATAGGTAACATGTTTTAAATGTGGTTTAGCCATCCTTGAGTTTTTGCTTATATTTTTGCTTAAATAATTACTTGTCTAACCTTTTAGTCTATAGATAGTTCGATTCTAATAAACCTTCTCCATTAGCATTGTATCAAGTTGCATTGGTAATTACATTGTAATTTACTTATCTGCTTTACATGATATTTTAAAAAGCTCATTTATATTCCTCAATAAGATCAGGCTTCCAGCGCAGTAAAAATATGAGTGCAAATTAGCCTCGTTTCGTCATTACAAATTTTCTCCTGCACCATCCACGTGTTCCCATATCCTATAGCTATGTGAATTCCTCCGAAATAGAAAGTAGGCCGTATTTTCTAATTTTCGGAAACATACTCTGGATGAATCGTACACTCTTTAACTTTTTACTCCACTTCTAGTTCCAGATGAGTTTTCGGTCATTTGCTCCTGGCTGGCAAACTGGAGCTGGACTTGATTAGTAAAAAGTTGCGATAAATTTTGTGCAAAAGTGCTTTACGTTACGAAGGCAGCAACAATACAAGGCTATATACATTCATAGTCATGGCTATGGCTGCGGCCATGCCGAAGTTGTTGAAGATACATTCCATGCTAAACGCAGTTGTTCACAAATGCAATTCATGCTACTAGCGTTTGTTCGTAAATGCAAAAAATGTCAAACGCACCTGTCTGCAATAGGCTCTTTACATGCTTTGCATGTAGACGAAAACGCCGGAGACTTAGATTGCATTTAAGGAAAATTGTGCTTAGAACGTTATGCTATATGAGGTAAGAGCATAGGGAATAGCAAGGGAATGACAATATGTACTAGAACCTACAAAACTACATCTGCTCAACTTCTCTTGTATCTGTATTTCTGTCCTCCTGCAAGTTTCCAATTTTCATTTATTTTCCACATTGAAACAAATTCATCGCCCAGTCAGTGACAGGAACAACAGGGAAGAGCGGAAAGACCAACGACGACGACGACAACAACAACAAAAACAAAATCAAGGAGAAGAAGCAGAGAGCAAAGCTCAGAGAAAGACCACGATAAAAAATAGAAATAAAAACCCAGAGCTGGTGGATTGGAGTTGAGAAACAAGAAAAGGATATTGGAAGGTAAATGTGTAAAACTAGCACATTGTTTGCTTTGCTTTGTCTCTCCGTTGTCGCTGCTTTAGCCGTGGCTATTGCCTTCTATCAGTTTCTCGGTGTACACTCCAATTGAATTCGTAATGAGACACTTGAGATGCCCGATCTCGATCCGATAGAAAAACAGAAAGGATTGGAGAGATACACAGTCTAAGCTCAAGCCAACGCCAAGTCAAGTCAAGCTCAGACCGACCAAAACCTAACCAAGACCAAGACCAACTTGCTGATGGCTATTGCTGCGACAATATTATTATCACTATTACCATGTACTCGTAACTTTAACTCACTAGTCGGCTCATACATACCAACGAGAAGGACCAACGACCAAACCAACCAACAACAACAGCTACACAGGAACAACTCCAACAAATACAACCGAAGACACCACGCAGCGCACTATCACTATCTCTCTTTTGTTTTTGTCTCTTTCTTTGTTTCTCTCCCTTCCAGGACACAGTCCGGTTCTCCAGAATCTCCAGTCGTCACCTTCCAACACCAACACCAGTTCCAACCTGGGCAGCAAAGTCAGAGTCAGAGCAGGCATTAAATCTATCGACATTTTTGTAATTTTACGTCCGCTTATTTCCCATCCCTTTGAACTCCCGACCCACTCCTTATCACACTTGTACATACTTACTAACGTGCCAACACTCATATACCTATAAATACATATGCAGTGTATTTAATACATAAAATCCCCGAGTATATCAGCTAGCCCTTACCTCTGTGTCCTTTCGTGTTTGTCCGGTTTTTTTAATCAAGCGTCACACACAAGTACATACGTGTCGTATTTTCTGTTTCAAATTCAATCCTACATTCGATGGTAGAGCAATGTCAATAGCAATAGTGAGTCAAGGGTAAGGGACGACAAGGAGAGGAAAGACATTCAGGTAAGGCACATACTTGGTCAGGCAGTTTTTACAGAAACAGGAACATTGAAGGAACAGCATTCATTTTATTTTTATTGTCGGCTCTTGGACCGCTGGACCCGAACTTGTAGCCAGAGCGGCATCGGCATTTGGTACATCGGAATCGGACATTGAAGCCTTTCCTTGTTATTTTCTCTTTGGTTTTTTGTTTTCCGTAATTTGGTTTATTATGTGGACGTTTTACTCACTACGATCTCCTCTATGGATGCTATTGGATACAACTGTGTTTCACGGAGTCCTATGACTATACACAAGACCAGAACCAAAACGAGAATAAGAATATACCTGAGGTTCGGTATAGAAATAGTATCAGCTAATGACCACAGACGGAATAAATACAGAATGTAGGAAGATCTGATGACATCACCGAAGGCAAAGGCAAATCGAACACGGAGACTTTGGGAAGGACGAGGACGACGGATGAAATTGGGCGGACATTTGTTGGACACTTGACTCTCAGGCTTTTAACGTTTACTTTGATAACTACAAATACATCTAGAGCTCACAGTACTATACATACACTGCATCCTACTATCACTCTACTAACGAAGCCAATACTTTCATTGTGCATACACTGTAAAAACTGCCGTATTGAAAACGCCAGCAACATACTCGTTTAGTTTAATTATGAACGCAGTTAGGATGCATGTCAAGTACACCTAAAGAGCATCTAAAAATCTAAAATTCTTCTAAAATCGAATCTAACACACCAATATGTGTGTTTAATTCGTTTTAAATGCATTTTTAAGTTTGTTTAGTTTTTACGGTGTACTTTTCGCTTTTTGCTATATGATATGTAAATAAGTATTCTACAATTATAACAAATTCAGCAAGTGACCAACAATACGGATATAATTATCTATGACTCTTTGTAAGTTTACTGAGGAGCTCATTGAAACCAGATGGAATATGAATGTAAAATCTGTGTCTCTTTGAAAACTTGTAATGCCATTATACTACCCTTTCGTCTCCAAACCTGGTTTTGCCCCTTCAATGACAGAGCAAATATAAAAGGTATGCATATAATTTTGTACGTGTAATACATACAGTATAGTTTCATACGCCTTAAAGAATTTCCCGATGACTGTACAAACGTAAGCGTGTAAAGCAAAGAGAAAAAAGAGAGCCTGTGACTGTGACATGACTGGTGATGCCGATGCAATGTCCAGTTCACCATTCATTGCGTTGCCACTGCCTATCCTCAGCACAGCACTGTCGTCTTGCCTTTAACTTGAACCGAAGCAGAACAGAGTGAACACGAAATAAAGAGGAATTAAAGCCAACGCCAGGGAAGGAGAGGGTATAAATGAAGAGAGGCAATGCCATACCATGCAATGTCAACCACACCACGCAAAGTAACTCAACGCAATTCAAGAAGGACAGAGTCAGAACAGGAAAAAAACGTCAAAGCAAAGGTGGCTTGTCACTTTTTAGTTCACTCTCTCACAGGTTGCTTGTTGCTTTTACTTTTTGCTTTCGGTATTCATTTCAAACGCCAACATGCCAATGCCAGTGGAATGAAATGTGGTTTCAAAAGAAGGACACTACATATGCATACAATATATCGGTTAATATCATATAGGTATACTTTGCTATATATATCAATTACTAATATAATATCATCGATATAGTAGTGATACGGTATATTGAATTAAATAATAAAATCAATAATAAGCTCCGCTTGCAATTTCACTTACACTTATTGCTCTTCCTTTGCTCTTGGTCCTTTCAATTCCGATTTCATTTTCGTTTTCAGTACGGCCTCTTCTTCAGTGTACGGTCCACGTCCACCGTCATATGTCCTTCTGACGCTTCTGCTTTTCATCCATAAGCACTGACGATGAGACACTGGTACTGGCACTGCACAAGTAAGAATTCATATAAAGAAGAAGATTGCAGGTATTCGTTGTGTGAGTTGGCGTTGCTTGTCTTTATGTTCTCCTCTTTGTCACATTCATTGAGTCTCGCTTTATTTTAAATCTAATCACTTTTATTCCCTGTTCAGTACACTGTTAAAACTAGAGAATCTTAAAATAAAAAAATCATCTAGAGCGCCAAAACTTAAAGTTATTCCAATTATGAACGCAGTTATGACGCATCATCATTGATGCAAGATAAGCTTCAGATATATCTTTAAGTAAATTTTAGATGTATTCTGTGTATACTAAATTCTAGTCTTTTAATGGCGTTTTAGATACACCAATTTTTACAGTGTACCTAAATTCTCCCCTTGCTTTGCTTTGGCTTGGTTTTTGCCTTGGCCATTCCTTTGCCTTCATTATAACTTTTGTTTCTGCTTTTGTTTTTTCCTTTGATTTTGATTCTGCTTTTCTATCGTTGTAGATTTTGTGAAGCGAACATGAAATGACGAGATGACAGAAGAGAAGGAAAGAGAACAGAAACAGATGCCTTTGGCCTCGCATTTTATTTAAGAAGTGAAGAGACTGGTTGAGGAGAGACTGAAGGGTTGAAAGAGACTGTCCTTTCAATGACCAAGTGACACTACACCGTCCTTTACTCCTTTCAGCTTTTTCTCTAATTAGTTGCTAATTGGACACTGGACATTACAGCACATTACACTGTACAATTACACTACACTGAACTCAGATGAAAAACATTTTTATTTCATTCTGTATCGTAGGCTTTGATAAATGCCATCTTTTTTTCTTTAAAACTAATTAAAGGTAGTGACTGTAAGAATCAAGGAGTATGTCATGGACCAAAGTAAAATGTTCTTTTACTCGTGCTTATCCTGACCAGGGCAAGGCAGGACAGTCCAAGAAGATCCAAATGGAATTGCTATAAAGTGGCTAGTGGAAAGGGAACAGACAGTAGCAGATGCTTTGGTGCTGGAGTACGTACGTTCCGTGCTAGATATGAAATATTTTTTAAGCAATAAAGTAAAATCCATTACCGTGCCGTGCACCGTATGACTGTACGTACTAACTGACTGCCAGATTTATTTGTACTTTTACACAATAAAGATGATGCATTATTTCCTGTCTCTCCATTTCTAAAAAATCTAGACCAGCTCAAGAAAGCGAAAGCAAAGGCGTTGAGGAGACTTCACACAAGCCAAAGCCAAATCAAAAGCCAAAGCCAAAGCCATAGCCGTAGACCAAACCAAAACTGAGGCGAAGTCGAAGACAGATATAAAAAATGAAAATGTGAAAAGGAGCTAAAGAGTTAGATGTCAGATTCCCACAACATGTACAGTGCATTTCCATTTCCATTCCATATCTATTCTACATACAATGAGGTTCTACCATCCACGTGAAATGCACTGTGCGTGTTTGGAAGAATGAAGAATATAAAATCAGATGGTTGTTGTTGTTTCGATGTTTTGTTGGCTGTTGGTTTATGAGCAGCCAGCGGATGTTTGAATAGAAATAGATAATGATTGCCCGTCGTCTGCGTCTGCAGTTGTACTTGTACTTTTATTTATATTTATACGTGTATGTATGTAGCTGTAGTTTTTTAGAGCATAGGCATTGAAAATCCGATGCAATGGCAACGGCACCAAAACTATTGTGTGCATTATTTCATTTCTCTTTCTATTTCTGTCTCTGTCTCTGGAATGGACTCTGGATTCTGATTGTGATTGTGATTAGGATGGTGATGGCGATGGCGATGGTGACGGTAAGTTTGCGTATACATTGTAGATGCATAGAATCTGCTCATACTACGAACTTCAAGTGGAAATCAAAATCAAATTCAGAGCTGTGGCTGATGCTGATATCATTGCTTCGCATGACGTGCGTGCCTCCATTCTAATTTCCCAATTGGAAATTGAATTTGGATTTGAATTCCAATTGAGGATTGTTATTGTGATGATTAGTAGTTCACTGGTCCAGTGGCTTAGTCGCTCAGTCGCGGTGCAGATTGTAGATACTGCGGACAGATGAGCGGCAGAAGAGAGAGAGAGAGAGAGAGAGAGAGATGCAGATGGACGGTGAATGTGCATGGAAATTGAGATTGAATTCTCCACTGAGTCAATTGCCATTCTCACGAGTCACCATTGCATTGATGAGTAGCCAGTTGCCAGTCACTTGTCCCTTGTTTCCATTTCAATAGAAATTCATACAACACCCAACAACAACCAATGCAGGCCAGTGCGTACAACACAATTCCAAACACAATCGGCATTATTAGGCGTATCTATGGAGGTATCAGTGTCTCTATAGTATCTGTAGTTATGTAGTCTAAAAAACACTGATGAAATCAGGAGACAGTGACAGTGATGTTATTCTGAGCGCATAGCATATGCATAGATGTATGAAGAAAACGAATGAAACTCGTATTAGTATAGTGTAAATACCTTTGGTACCAATGCCAAATTTCCATGCAAGCTTCTATACAATTTATCGCCTTTTGTGTTGCAAATGTTAGATATACACAATATTATACCTTGTTTCAAAAGACAACCGCGCCGTAGCACAATATTTGCATGGGTTTCCATGAACCTAAAGAGTTCCATGAGGGGCGTACAGGTAATTATAAGTGCATTCAAATGATCTATAGTTAATACCATTTTAAACCATTTTGGAAGTGTTAGTACAATTTTATCAGTTCTGAAACACTCAAAATACATTTCAATAGCGTAATTTGTAAAATGCACAAAGTATCCACATCACTTCATTTCATGGAGACGAAAAGACCTTTCTTAGTGTTTGATTTTGAAGTAACACACAGTTTCATAACCGGCGCTTTACAAATATGTGAAATAGGTTTCAAAGCAACGTTTTTGGAAAAAAGTCGAATTTCTACACCACGCACATCCTAACTAACAGTTGCAAAACGAGAAGAACGTGCTAGAAGACTTCTATTCTATGTGAAACAAAACCCTGAAATCTATTTTCCGATTTCAGACCAGAAATGAAAACTGGCATTTTTGCAAATATTTAAATTGTCGTACTTTTTCCCCTTTAATGAGTCATAAGATCTCACTATTTTTGTACTAAATAATGAGCATGAATCAATTTGGACGTAGCTAAAAATAAATGACGAAAAAGATATACGGATAGAGAATGCAATGACAGGACAGTGCAGATCAGTCGTGTTGTCTGACATGTGGTGGTGGACTTGCTGATAATAATTGTTATTATACTGTTTACGCTGTCCTTCTTTGAATATCCATGTATGTATTCTTGTACGTAAATCGTGGGCTGTAGTGTAGCTATAGGTAGCGTGCATGAATATGCTTGTACTTGTTCTTGTTCTTGTGCCTACCCTAGCAGTCGCACACGAATATCTGCAAGATCGCCTGGGTTTGTGTGTTATTCCATTGTGTTTCTCGTTTGTTCGTTGGACACGACCAGAAACCGACCAGCAGAGAGACCAGAGACAAGGCAGGGACCGCCAGCAAAAGCAAATGCAATTGCAATGATAACCACAGAAGCACCAGCAAAAGCCAAAGTCAATCGAAAGGAACGGAATGGAAAGGTAAAGAAAAGCGAAGGTGCGACGCTGAGGCTAATAGGAGGGAATAGAAATACATAATTTAATCATACACAACACAATGCTATACAAACACGGCATGTATAAGAATTCACATGTACCTACCTACACTGCAGTGGGGAAGACTCGTCACGACCAGCCTATTATTCATTAATTACACAATTACCAAGACTTTCTTTGATGCTGTCTTGTCTATTTTCAATTCACTATTCAAAAGTCCTTTCCTCTCTGCCTCATCTGCCTCCACTCTACACTCCTCTACTTTTGCTTGGCTCCTGGATTCCAATTCTAATTCGTGTATTTTCTTATTCTCTATTCTCTAATGATGTTCAGCCTTCATTTCATTTCATTTCACTTCATTCTTTGTAGGATGCTCATGATTCTTTATCTGGTGTTTGGTGTAGTCCAAGGCATATTTCCATTACTATTAGTCTCTTCTTCTTAAGAACTTAAGGGATCCATCCATATATTTATTTGTAGCTATTTTTCTCATCCTTACCAGTATCAGTCCTCGTTCCTCTGCAATGCTTGTGTACTTTGGAAAATGAAATAATTGTGTATATTCAACTTGTATATTCTCCTGTGTAAGGAGCTTTATATTATTGTAACCTTAAAAAAGTAAAGATGTATTTTTTACCATATTTATTTTTCATTTCGCCTTCAATAGAGCATTGAGTGTGTATGGTGGTGTTGTGTTCTGTGGTGTGGTGTGGTGTGATAGAAGTGGATGTGGATTTGGTTACAATGCAATGCAGATATAGATAGGTATATACAAGCGGATGGATGGATCTATAAATGAATGCCCAATGCATAATGCATCCGCGGACGTGTATATTGTCAATGGAAGAAGAAGAAATTGTATTGGAATATGTGATGTTTTGTATTGTGGACTTTGTGTGCCGGTCGGTCGCGGTGCTACTGTTGGAATTACTGTCTGTATTCCATTGCTGTTGTCATTTGGAATTGAATTTGAATTTGAATTCGTACTTCCAGTTGACTGTGACTCTCTGTCTGTGGCTGTAGTTGTGTGTGACTGTATTAATGCATTTTTTATGCAGTGTCCCTTATGCATTTTTTACAGCAAGTTAGCAATAAAACGCCTTGGAGCATATGTATGTACAAGTGGCTTATTTGAAATTAATTGAATTGGATTGAATTGCACTTGACTTGACTTGCTGCTATCTGCATCTGTACACATGCTTGTATACATAATACAAATCCTACCATTACTACTGCTATCAGAGACTGCAACTGCACCGCCTAATTATAGTAATTATGGCGATCACTCCAACTTCTTCAACAAGTTAGAGTCTAATAAAGGGGTAAAAATAGATTTGTAGCTGTTTCCATAAGGCACCATGTTAAATAAATAAAATTCATAACAAATAATACTACTAGGAAA
Source organism: Ptenothrix huangshanensis (assembly GCA_036851915.1). Lineage (NCBI taxonomy): Eukaryota > Metazoa > Arthropoda > Collembola > Symphypleona > Dicyrtomidae > Ptenothrix > Ptenothrix huangshanensis. The sequence continues at coordinate 14,021 of JAAXYX010001277.1, read as the reverse complement.
TACTAATAGGTACACGAAATTTTTAAATAATTATATGCATGTTTGTGCACTGTACTAAAAACTAAACAATCTTATAACAGGAATAAAACATGTAAAAGCGTTTTATCTATTTAAATTTGCTCCAACTTTTGAGCTGCGCTGAGCTAATATCATTGGAAAATAACAGCACGGCTGGAATTCTACTTATAGACTCCAGAATTCAAGGGCTTCCTTCCGTTCCCCGCCAAAAACTCAAAAGAAGGTAATAAAACTAAAGAAAACGGAAAACATGGCAATAAAATTGACTCTGGAAATGTGAGATTTTGAGGAAATCTCTCGAGGAAAAATTTCAATTACTTGATTGCTGTGGAAGCCGATGTTGAAGCAGAGTTTGTGGAACAAGTTTACATGGACGTAGAAAGCTGCTGCAGAGTGGGATGTGGTTGTGGATGTGGATGTGAGTTGCGTGAGTGTTGTGGATGTGACTGTAGCTGTCGTTGTCTCTGTCGCTGTCACTGTCACTATTGCGTTCCCACATCCAAAATTCCAGCACTGTCTGTTGTCTGCTCTACTAGGCTGTTGCTATGGTGTTGTGTTGTGCAATCCGAGGCAATCGAGGGTACAAGAACAAATGGTCTAAAAAAAGAAAAGATGAGTGAACAAGTTCTTGGTTTAGCACCTGTACAGGATACAGCAGATATGCCCATGGATTTAAATAGGTATACATTACACTTGAGTTCACTCACAATCAGCTCTTGCCTTGCACTAGCACGTTACCACAACCACAACCAGAGCCAGAACGACAACGAGAAGCAGAGCCAGGTATGACGGAGATGATCCAAGTCTTTAGTTTTATTTGTATGGGATGTGTTTCTCCGTTGTTTTGTTGGCTGTGCTTCCATTTCCATTCTTATACTTCGTTCTGCATCTGAGTCTGTGGCATTTGATCAGAAAAGGGAAGACAAGGCAAGAGGTATGTGATGGCAATGGGAATGGGTAAAAAGTGCTGGTGTTACTGAAGCTGTTGCTATAGTGCTCATGATGGCAGTGTGACTGTGAGGGTGTGAGGTAAAATTGAATGTGTTTTAATCCAAAGAAAGTGGTGGAGTAATAATGGAAAGGAAATAATTGTCATGCTCCCCCACTGACTTTGACTCCTCGCAACACCAGAAAATGCAGGAGTGTAGACCGTTGCATCGCATCGCATCGCATCCCATTGCATTGCTTTGCATGCAGTGCTGAGCAGAGAAGTGAGAAATATGTGGCTGCATGGCATGTCCTCTCGTTGCTGTTCTTGTTCTTGTTTTTTTCTCCTTGTTCTTGTTGTTGTTGTCGAAACTAAAAGGCTCACCGTTCACGTATCCACCGAGGATTGCTTGAATAAATAGCCTCCAGTTTCCTCATGGCACTCCAATTAATTAAAATTAGATCTGCTCGTTTGGGGTGTATTTAAACGATTTTCTCTGTATCTCTCTCTCCCTTATCCCTTCCCTTATCTCACACTTTATACTTCTCTACATTCTACAATTTTACATTATGCCTTTTACCATTTTATCCATTCACACACAGAGTCTCAGTCACCGTCTTATAGACTTACGATTACACTTGAGTTGTTCAGTCCTCAGTGAGTGAGTCCTTGAGAAATTTGAATACTTGAATCCGTCGGATATCCTTCCATTCATATTAATAACTTTGCCTTACAATTAGCAATACGAAATGCTATGAGCTTTCTACCACTAAGTTGGTGGCTTTGGGGATTAACACGGGCATTTTAAATTCTGTCTTGGTCTTTATTTCATGCAGTAGGAAGTTCTATGTAGGTTCGTATTAGGAGTTGAAGTTATATGGTAAAACTCCTTTTCAAATCCACATATTTATGCATGGAATATCACAACCCAGATCCATATGTAGTGCTGCAAGTTTTGCCTAGTACTACCCTTAATTACGATTTGTGAAATTACAGTCGGAACTATAACTATCAAGTTAAAGCTAAAGCCAGGCCAAGAAGACGAGGATGAGGTTAGTCAGAGCCAGAGCGCGTTTGTGTAATGTGTAATACGCAACACACCTATATGTAGAATTGGTTTCAAAATCACTGCAGTGTATATTTATCCCAAGCTACAGATATGAAATGGAGATATACGGAAAGTGTTTGAAATTTCTACTTAAGCCGAAGCCACTGCCAAAGTATCCTCTTCCTTTCCAGCCGCACAATCTTGACTTCCTCCTCCATTTAACTATTTAGTATTTACACAGAATCAGATATGTGAATTTGCATTCGTAATCGCAATCGCTATGATCGTCATTCGAATAAGTAATTCGTTCTTCGTAATACCGTCAACACTAACAGTCACATTCGCATTCACAATCGCAATCACAATCACTGCAAGTCCACGTCTTATGGTTGGAGGAGTGTAGTACAGTCTGAACAAAAAGTCTTCTCTTGAGCACGTAGAATGCGTTAATCTCAATTCTAGTGATAAGCTTTAAATAAAATGTGCGTACAAACTTTTGCACCATTTTGGTAAAAACAAGTCCCTTTATTACTTCAGTTTCCAGCAGTAGTAATGATTTTAAAATACTTTCTTTTTAGAGTGTACGTTCTTATTTCAACAGCCACATCTCAGATCTTTTAGCTCCAGAATAAAATTGAGCCGGAGCCGGAGGGGAAAGCAAAACATCCACCAAACCACTATACCATAAGCTTTGGCTTTCCATCTCCTTTATCTTTTTGTGTTTAAATAATTTCTGAATTCTAGATTTCAGCTGGATTACGAAATACCAAGAGCAAAAGGGAAAAGTAACGTGAAAATGAAATAGGTACATACATGCCTACATATATGAGATTTTCATGGAAAGAAAACAGCATTGCAGTGATAGTGAGCAAGTGCATGTTCCTATGTGGCTACTCCGAGTTCTCAGTACTTGCACATTTTCTGCCGTGTCTTTTGTTTGCACTCGTGGCGTTTTATCATTCAATGCATAATGCATGTATGATAATGGTAATGATAAAAGTCCAAGTGGAAGTGGAGAGGGATGGCGACGCTCTAATAGTTTGCACTTCTACGGGATGCCCAGAGCCGTAAGCGCGAGCCAAAAACAAAGCCCACAACAACGCCTACACTACCATCACCGACTTTGACAAAAAAGCCGAAACCCGGGCAGGAAAAACAAGTGCAAAAGTAGAAGTAAAAGCGAAAGCGAAAGCAAAAGCAAAAGCGACAGCAACAACAACAGCAGTCACTTGCCTCATGTCTTGCGTTACTTCCTCATTCCCCTCATGTATCTCCACAAACCATAGCCATAGCTATGGTCATGCCATAGTCTCCATTATTAAAGAAAGCATGTAGACACAATTACATAGATGAGTAGGGCATAAATAAATTCTACAACTCTTCCTATTAATACTGTTCTGGGCCATAGAAGATGAGAGTGCAGAGCATAGTTACAATTTCAAACATGACTCCTTTTAATATAAATTATTCTTTAATCACTTTTCCATAATATTATGTCCACGGTTTCTAAGTTTTAGCAACAAAGCGTCAGAATACCTAATGTAAACGGAGCGGTGTGGGTGAAACGAAAATGTAGAGTGAAATCATACAGGCAAATTAAATGGACGTGCAATTCATCATACTTTAAATTATCCCATGCATACATTAGGAATACATCATAATATTATCCTATGGTTATTTTACAACTGCAACAAATACCGTGCACTTTACTCTGCCTGTGCGGCTTTGTATTGGATTGGAATTTGGAATTGAAATTAGGGCTAAAAAGAAAGCTGCGAACGTGCCATATAAAAATACTTGGGAGCTTAGTATAGATTTCTTAGCTGGGTCTTGTGGTGCTGGTCTTGTGCGGTCTTTGTAAAGTAGGTACAGACCCTTGCCTTGTTCTGTAGCCGTAGATTGTGGATGGATGCCATTAGGATATTATGTTGCTCATGCTTTATTATTTTAGCTTGAAAAGCCTAAACTACCGCATTACTTTTTATATGTACTCGACATACATTGGACAGCACTGTAAAATGCACTGGATGTGAGGACGTAGGAGAGAATGGAATGAAATCGCATGGTATGACCATGGCATAGCATAGGTAGTTAAAGCTGAACTGTTGATAGCGTTGAATTTCAATTTAAAATTTCATTTCATGTAGAACTGAACATGAGTGAGACGCAGAGGAGGAATGGGGTCTAGAACTGAGAACAATTTGGTAATATCCCATCATATTTTATTTTTGATGCAAGTAGCCTAGTACTAGCGATCGTGGTGTGTACATAATGTCAATTATATAGGCTACGGGTATGAGTATATACAGGATGCAGACTTTAATACTCTATTGCATTTTGCATTGCATTACATTACATACTTGGCATTGCATTGTCCGACATTATGGGGAGTTGAGTTATGGATACCGGGTAGAGAGCGGAGTAGGCAAGTACATAGGGAGTAAGCGAGAAACGGATACACGTAATAATAATAATTGCATATTTTCATATTTTATACCTCCGTACAAATATATAGACTCCCTCTTATGCATTTACTCTTGCTCTCTGTCTTATTCCGTATGACGTGACTATGCCTATGACTGCAACTAGGACTAGGACTAGGACTAGGCCATGACCATAACTATATGCCTATATGTGGCACTGATCTATTATAAGAAAGCATGTGAATGGAGTGCCTATAGTCAGTATGTATCCTATGTGTGGATGTAATATTTATAAGTACTTGACGCTTAGTATTTAACCCCCCGTGGCTTTCTCTTTTAGTTAGTTCAACTTGGAATCGTCTCATGAAAAGGAAAGGCGAAAGCCCATTAAAGTTCCCTTCCCTTCATGCCTTCATGTCTTGTCTTTATATATTTTCATATCACATCATTAGTTTCTACCAGACCATACAATGATATGATCGTATGTATAAGGATGAGGTATATACTTGTCAGAGTCCCAGTCTGACTAGTGAGTCTGAGGTAATAAACGTTAAACAGATATAGACGGATATAGATATTTCGAAATACATACCTGCATCGCCTGCTTGCACTATGCACTTCCTTATATATAAATGTATAATAGCATAAAGATATGCTGTAGCTCAAACTCCATCCATAGTCCAATACCGTCGTGTCGTTTAGGCTGCTATTGCTATTGCATTGCTGTTGCTCTTGCCATCCTCTGCGTCCAGCAGATGAATGCTGTTTTAATAATTTTGTATTTTACTTGGCGATATGTGTATATCAGCAGATATTAATTATAATTATACCCATAGGTATACGCATAGCCACTTATGCATTTTTGGCTTTGGTTTTTATACACATTTTACTATGTTCTCGAGTCGAATGCAGAGTGAGTTGAGACTACGGAGGACGAGGACAAGAGCAAGAGCAAGAGCGAGAACGAGAACGAGGAGAGGGCGGAAATGTACGGGTTTGGAAAATTGTCTTGATTTATATGTTCCTTTTGATTATTATGAAATTTCTTTGTTGATAAAATGAATGATTAATCGAGCCAAGAGGAGTCGTCGTCGTCGTTGCGAAAATTGCGAAATTTCCTGCCACTATACATGTGGATGTGTCTGTGTAGGTATGTATGTATAATTAGACACCCTGCACTGCCATTCCACTGTACAATGAACAGTCTATTGAATCGTATTGCAAAGGGCGTATTTCGTAGCATCAGATGAATATGTGTACATACTTATGTTCCCCGTCATTTCGTACAACAGTGGCACATAGTTTCCTTTTCATTTTCAGCTAGAATTTTAGAGAAATATAATGTTGTGACTAGGGGATACACTGATATAAAGAAGTTTAGTGGGGAGCTTGTTCGTGGTCTTGGTCTTACGATTAGTCTTCTGGTCTCGGTCTTGTCTTGTTGTTCCAAGTTTCTGTAGTTTCGGTCTACTTTAGTTTGTTTGGTATGATGGGTTTCTCTTTAGAATTCCAGTCTCCCTCCAAGGGAAGGGAAGGGAATGCTAAAATAATAGTGTTTGGTTTTAGCTTGTGCAAATGGCCGGAAAGGAAGAAATGGAAAAGGAAATAAGGACGAACGAGCTGTTGTTTGTGGGTATGTATACATATAGATTGTTTATTAATTTATGTAGCTACCTTCTATGTCTACTGCCTACTGGGCGGAATGTATATTAGCAGTATCATTTATTAATGTATAGCTTAATGCTTCCACTTGACGTTTACACAAATTAATCTTTTACAATATGGAATCCAGGGAGTCCATTTGAAAATCAAAATCAAATCAAAATTAAGCTACATAGTATAATGTAGCCTAGAGAGGGAAGGGATATAGGCTACCTACATAGATACACGTTTTAGTAAATAAAAGGAAGTAAAACAAAGGGACTAAGTAAGCAATGAAATGAAATAAAACAAAATCAAGTTTATGCACCTGAGAACTGAGAATAAAATTTACTACGCGTGTAATAAATAATAACACTGTTTACTACGTGGCGATGCCATATGATACGCTACCGTGTGATTATCCTTTATTAAATTATTTATGTTTGACTTTGACGTTCTTCTACTTTGGTATAATCACGTCTAAATTAGTAAGTATATTTGTATGACTATTTGCTATTCTTCACAAGTGGCTTGTTTGATGCTTGAGCAATTGGAACGTGCGGTTCTCTGAACATGATTCATGAATAATGTTAATTGACTTTGCTAACAACTCCCAACAAGTTTGTCTCTGTATTTTCTATCCTGCCTTAATGTGAACCTGTGTTTAATCCCTGAGGTATTTTATTTTATACAATTTTACACTAATAGGATAGGAATAGTAAGACCTATAAACGATGTTTATTTAGGTATATCGTATAATATGTAGTTGAGCTTACCGGATTTAATTTATTTCAATAGTGATTACTCTGTCTACTGTGATATGGGATGTGATGCTGGCTCAGCCTCTGATTCACTGATAGTACAACAACCACATTTAAAGTAGATTTGAAAGGAAGCAGAAAATACGCTAGGTTTTTTACGGATAATCATACTGCGATTGGAAGTCGAGATTGCCGATACATAGGTGGAATTTTTATGAGGTGTTATGTTCAAATTGGACACTTGGATGGATATTGAAGATTGTGACTGTAGTACATATTTAATTGCAGTATTGTGTGGTGTGTAGTACTTGGAAAATTAACTTGGAATTATTTTAATGATAGAGGTGTGGGGAAAGATGTGTGAGTGTAATTTGTTTAATGACATTGCACTGGCATTGGTCTATGTCTTGACGATGAATGTGTGAGTGCGAGTGTGAGTCGGAGTCTGGTCTGGTCTGGACTGGATTGGATTCTCGGACTCCTCTTCTGTGTTGTTAAAATAAGATGGTTACGCAGATTAAGTAATTATTATAATTGCATGAACTTCGTGCACTTTATGAGGCGGACGTGAACTAGATTTTTTCTGCAATGTTGCAAATTATTTGTTTTAGCATTTTTAGCAGTAATGTACCTGGTAGTACCTACTTAATTCCAATGTAAAATAAGACGCTGTGTTGTTGGTTGGTGGTCTGGTTTGGTCTGGTCTTGTTCTGGTTGTAGTTCTGAGTCTGGCTCTGGTTCCGATTAATGATTATTATCCTGAATCCTGGCTCAGGTTTCAAGTGCAGTGCAATTTACTTTTATTTCAGTTTACTGTATCAAACCATTCTACAAGTCTAGATTCTAGATGTTGTTTAATCATAAATAAATAATGCTTATCAAAACGGAAAGCTTAAAGTCGCATTGCATAATGAATCAAATGCATATATATAATAATAATTTATAATTTAGCTTCCAGAATCCAGAATAATATTGCAGGTAGGTAATGGGACGGTGAGTTTAACTTTCCTTCATGGTCGGTCATGGTTGTGCTTCTTGTTTTTGTAGAATTATTGGAGCTTAATGACTATTTCTGGGCTTTATATCAGATTAAAGTCATAATTATAGTTTGCAATCGGATTTAATTATTACGATAGAGAATGCAATAATGCAATATATTTTATGGGCATTAAGCTAGTAGCATGGTGGTCTTGTTTTTGTCTGAGTTTTTTGCAGCAATGAAGTAAGAGGGCGTTAGGTTAAGTAATGCAGTGCTGTGGTGGGATAGTTTAAGTGTCTAAGTTATGCATGGAAGCTGCAAAAATATTTTAGTCCTCAAAGGTCATTGTTGACCTTTGTTATTATCAGATTGCTTATCACTACAATGTCTTGTGTCACTTATCTCTTCCAAGTTCTCTTTTATCGGTTGCTTCTGTCAGTTAAAAATTTTGAAATCATCTGTCTTCCAAGAATCCCCAAATTCCATCGTTGAAAGAATGGGCGGCTTCCAACTTCGTCAGTACATAATTAGGTGTCCCAACGAAGCGTATTTTTCTTCGATAATCAACAACAAATATTTCGGTAGTAGTATCTCAAACGACAGAAAAGCAGAAAAGTCAAGAAGATAGCGATAACATTCTCAAACCACGGACAACCTAAAAATAATTGACTTATACTGGGAATCATCAATCATGGTAAGGAAATCTCGAATAGTAAATGTATATGCACACATTTCACAGTAAAATCGTTAGTAGATTAGTAATTCAACATTATCACGGCTACATTTGGCAGAAGACGAGCAATGGCAACCTACAAAACTACAACTACAAACAAGCTACAACCGACCACAAGAGTAGTGGGACTCGTAGTTTTGATTGCAGTCAGGAGTAGTAGTGTTAACTGTAGGTGTATTTTTTATGACAGTGTGAATTTTTCGCAAGAAAATTCGAAACTATAAATGAAATCAGCAATTAAGCTCATGCATGGTCTCAATTGGCAATGGCATCGGAATCGGCATCGACACCAGCGTCATACCATCAGCATCAGCATCGTCATCGGCCGTTGCCTCCGTGCACCTTCTCGTTATCGTGAATCGTGGTTGTAGTTGTAGTTGTAGTTTACTAGTTCACTTCACTTCGACAATGTTCTATTCCAAGTTTATGTTCTTTTTTATTTTATTTTATGGGCAGGTAACAAAAACAATCTCACCATCACAATCACAATCCAGCCATCTAATCGTCGATCGTAATAGTAAGTCTATAATCCTGTATCTGATTCTATTGATTACACATTCGTTGCTATCTTTGTTTGTTCCAGTTCCACATTAATCCCCAAAGAGGAAAGACAAAAGAAGTATTCGAAGATAAATACTGCAAACTACACTCACTCCCTGTGTAGTAGGCATGTTGAGGTACTCCAAATCCCATGTCGTCCAATGTTGCGTGCAATGAAGCGAACCAAGTAATTAGTGGAAGGTGATTCACAATATTATTGCAATTCACAATGAAAACATAAATATGTAGGTAGTAAATATAGTAATTACGGAGAACGAACAGCAAAAAGCAATCATCAACCACAAAGTACACAGATAATTATTTATGTTGCAAAAAGTAAATGGAAAGACTAGTATTGGTAGACACGATAGTCACAAGTTACATACCCAGTCTGAACCTATTTGAGAAACGAAATAAAAAGTTATTGTTGGAGTAATGTGGAATGTGGTGGTGCCTCGTTCGTAATTATGGCCATGCTAGTGTTAGTGTTAATGCTATTGCTCTTGCAACCGCTATCGTCACATCGTCTTCGTTAAATCGTCATCATATCAGTTGACATGAGTTTACGTGTGCTTATCTATTTTTTCTTTGTTTTATTTATTTTTACAGTCGCAAGCCACCAGATACTGTATTATCAACACATCCGATAGAAATTGGGACAACCATAAAGTTTTGATCGTATAAAAACAGTACATTGCATGGCAGGCCATTGCATAGCAAAGCATCACAATTGTATCTCGCCCAAATCGCAGAAAATACGAGCAAGAATAAGAACAAGAGCAGAGCCAGAACCAGAACCCAGCACCAGAACACAGGACACGAGAGGAACATGAACATTAGGAAAGAATATATATTTATCAATGTAGCGTACCTATTCTAATTTATCAAGACTTCAAGATCCCCACATCCCGCAGAAAGAGACTCCAGTCCCACAACAACCACTGTACACTGACTATCATTAAGATTTATGTCCTGCGAGCAACTCTTACAGCTCTCTTTTCTTCCGTATTATGTATTATGCATCAGACGGTTATGGTTAGACGGTATCTTGGAACAGTGTTATACGGTGGACTGAAGAAACTTAACTTTTGTTTAAACGACAATAGAACCAGCGACAGTGTGAAACTAAAACTGATAGTGATGAAGATACTGCCATTCTGCCATACGAATACGAGTCACTAGTATCAACATTTACAACAGCCAACAAGGAACAACGAAAACCAACTTGGAATTGAAACTCGAGCGAACAACTTAACTTATTACTTATTGCTGGGTTAGGTTATGTACATAAGTGTGAACTAGTAAACTACTCTTGTCTTTGCCTGTGTAGAAGTAGATGTAGTATGTATCTTCATACTGGTCCTTAGCTGCACGTTTCAAGCCTCGTCGAGTTTCTTTTCTTTTTTTAACTCATGAATTCCGAATGAGACTAGCAAATTTAATGCCAAATGCGAGTAAGTGAAATAGCAATAAGCAACTTGACATTTGATGTGGGTCGTGAACTCATGAAATTTTAAATGATTCCAGTAAATATACAGTAAATGGTTACACCCATCTGACCTGTCATCGTGGTAGTAGGTGCAAAGCTTGTAGCGGCTTGTTCTAATTATTCACTTGGAGTTTATTTAAATATTCTAATCATTGTTATGCTTTCGTTTTATTTGTCGGAAATAATAGAGGGCTGTCGGAAAATTCATTTGGAAAAGTGCAATTTAAACATTCAAAAAACACTTGATGGTGTACCCATGTGCCACATTTCGTGTAGTTGTTCATCCATTTCTATCTACATATAGGCGTAAATTTATGACTTTTAAGTGTAGAACTATGACGTTTTAGACATTTCAAATCATGGTAGCAGTAGTACGTTGTATTTCAACTTTATCAAGTCATAATCACTATTAACTGTTTGTTGTGTTCTACATGTGCATGATTGAAGCTGGGCATTCTAGTAGCTTGTTATGCTATTCCAAATGTGTAGAATACCTAATTCGTTTTTCGAACCTCGCAGGAGAACGTTATTCCAAGCTTAAAAAAGTGTAGATATCATGATTTTTACCTTCAACACAAATGACGGTATGTGCTCTGTGTTTTTAAAATGGATATCATGTGCCATTCTATTCTAGTCTAGACGATGCGAATGCGGTGAGACACGATGCACGATACGACGATGCAACGGTTCCTTACACTTGCAAAGCTACAACACTTTGCTGATGCTGAAGGTTGATTTTGCAGAATATAATGTTTGTCGTGCACGCAGTTGGCTTGTGCCGAGTCAGTCGACCCAGTCGAGGAGTTGATTGTGATTTTATCTCGAAACTTTGAAATGTTCTCAAATGTGTTAAACTTTAAACTTTTTAAATGGCATTCACTTCTAGACCCACCACATATAAGGAATACTAGTGGCCGCTTGTTATAGAATCGTAACTATATGTGTATCTAATCGCCGTAAATGCATTGCCACAACCACAACAGTATCTGCACAAACCACAATTGAATAATTTATTGCAATCTTTATCGTCTTACTTTTACTTTCAATGGAATTTCATTTCTGGTTCTTGTATTTCTTTCTTTCTTTCTTTCTTCAGACTTTGGAGCTTCAGGTCAGGTCGGGTACACTTCCACTGCCGTGGACTGCAAATGTCGCAGTATTCAAGCGTTATTCCAGTTCGTTTCAATTCAACTCCGTGTCCATGACATGACGTTGCTAACGATATTTTTAGTCTTCGCGTCAGCGGCTCAGTTCCAGTAATCCAATTCTGGCAAATGCGGATTTAGCAGTAAATGTCGCCAAACTTGGATGGATTTTAAAATGCAAAACTGAAACTTTACCAAATCCACACCCACAGTAGAAACCAGTATACAGTTCCAGCAAAATTTCAAATCCAGGGTTTATGTGAGTCTTACTGGTTAGTAGGGTTTTAACTGGATAACTCTGAACGTCCGAACTAGACGGAGCACAAGAACTGCTTTATAAGCTGAGCTCCACGGGATATTTAGATGGCATGTTGTTCTTGTCCTTGTCGTTTTAGCTCACCCACAATATTGACTACAGTTAGTGAAAGGATTTAACGAAGATTTGCGGTTTTGAATTTTTAAAAGTTCAAATGGTCCTAACCAGGTTTTTAGCATTTTTTTTTATTTTTAACTTAACTTGAAAACATGTGCGCTTTTCACAAAAAGAAATTTTATGCTCTAGTCCTAAAAACATATAATTTGGTCTATAAGTTTGAAATTTTCTAAAAGTGTAACAGAACTTTTATGAGCAACTGACTTATTCCGCCTCTAATAGGATGTGCATCTTATTAACCTGCTTTTCATTCTCAAAAACATCAGTATACCACAAGATAGTACTGAACACATTACTCCGTTCCAAGTTGGCTTCCCACCCCAGAAAAGATTACTCTCGTTTTGTGTCGTTAAGTTTAGGTTGTGTGAATGAGTAATTGTATGTGCATAGCCCCCTGCGTGTAGATCGAAAGTACGATTAGTGATTAGGCTTTAATTATATTGGAATCTGGGAATAGAGGAAGGTCTTTTAAATCACGAGGGCGACTAAATCACTGCTTGCCTCCAATCCTGACAATCTAAATAAGTAAGTGCATCATAATGTGTGTGTCAGAATCTGATCTGTTGTTATATTGCAAGTGGAATGAAGTGCAAAAGAAGTGCCCTAGTCTCCAAACTCCAAGTCGCAGTCAGTCGATCGTCGATCTCGATATCGCACTTGATCGAAGTCGAGCACACGGGACACGAGTCACGTCATGGTTCGTCAACGATTACCGTTATCGTCTTCCAATAACTAATATGGTTCCTATACCATGCATTAATGATATGGTCAGTACGTTCAACATGGACAATATTATAGTGATGATATGATAATGATATGTTTTAAGTTTAGATATTTCGAGTTATGTTTGGAATTATAGCAAGCGTGATGCTTTCTTCATTGAAATTCGTGTAAACTGTTTTGTGAACGCCTCCAGTCAGGCCACTACACATATTATAAACGTAGGTATTTGAATCTAGAAGTCCAAGTCAAAGACCCAGCAAAGCCTCCTGAAGCTAATACACCTACTAATGGCCTATAGGTGGTAAACTTACCAGCGGAAAATCCGTTTCCATATGGAAATAAATTCCTACGTACTACATGTACCTACATATAGTATACAGGACGAAATGACTGTGGAATGAAATCAGATTGTGAACCACAAGGACAGAAAGAGAACGACAAGTTTGAAGGAGCGAGAATTGTGCGATAAATATGTAATGACCACTTGCTGTTCCTTTGCACGAGTCTCCTGATGGTCCTGGTCTGGAGTTGTGAGCTCTGCTCTGCCCTTTTGGTTTAGTGTTGTTTGTAGTTGCAGGCATTGCATTAGCAATGAGAATGCTACAAGCATTAGGTGCGCTATTGCTAAGGTATATGTATCAATGACTATGTCATGTCACGGTATGTCACGTCATGCAGTGGATAGAACAGTCTTTGCCTGGTCTAGTCTATATATATGTTGGACTCTGAATATATATTGGGAGGGTGGGTGATATATAATTTATTTAATCTGTATCAAATTTTCACTGTTTCGAACATTTCATGACAATATCATTTCTACTTAACGCATGATTAATATCCTGCCCATTTAACAACCATTATTTATTTTATTCATGTTCTTTCGCACACACTGAATTACTATGTTGTTTGTACCTATGTAAGTTGTATACGTTTTCCTTACTGCTAACTGAGGTTTATAGGTTTCTACATAAACTCTTTTCCGCTCTTGATATATGATGTTATGTACTTAACAATGTGCGCATTGTGCGTCCTCCACGTTCGCGTCGTGATCTCCACTTCAACTTTGTGTTTGTGAATGTTGAATAGTTGAAGAATGCGTTTGCAGTTACTTTTGCACTTGCTTTTCTCTTGCTATATATCGTCGTTGAAGGTGCAAAACT
>JAAXYX010001276.1:0-24565 GCA_036851915.1 Ptenothrix huangshanensis | reverse complement strand
TAGATCAAGCGGACGAAGTAAATCGAAAAAAGAAGGCAATATATGATCCTTGTATTCCATTCTTTGAAGGAAAATATTTTCTTTAAAGTGTTGAAGTCATTGGTCTCCTAATTGGATCAAGAGGAACACTATCATTCCTTTTTGAAAACTTTTGAATAGAATTTGGTTTACTTTGCGCCATAAAAAAGGACATCGTTGTCGCAACAATACGTGGATCTAATCGCATAGCTCATAATCATATCTATACTCCAAAATAGGTTTAGTACGAAATGCTCCTACGCAACGACGAAAAAAATACAAATCCGTAAAGAAAATCAAAAACAGATAGAGAACGTCGACACCAAAAAACTTTTGACCATTTTTAAGCTTAAAAAGAACAAAAAATCATTGAAATCGCTTTTTTAAAGATCATTGCTGACAAGTAAGAACAAAACATTGGTTTTAAAAGTCATACAAATTCAACATAATTACATATTTATTTCTACACGTTTAGTAACATACCAGTTGTGTAGTTGAGTAGTAAGCCATTATTTCGAAACAATTTGCACAAGGCAGTATCTGTAAGAGCAGCAAGAACAAGTAGAAAGTAAAAGAATTTCCAATATGAAATATAAATACGTTTTAAGTATAAATACATACACAAAATTTTGGGTTATTTCGATTTTTTGGATATTTTAGACCTTTCAAACCAATTCTTTGTAGGGTAAGTACGATTAAAACCACTGTAACAAGTTTACATTTATTGGTAAATTTGCAAATATTGCTAGAATACAAAATAAAAATTAAAACAATAACTTAATTAAATCTCACAGGTGAAGAAAAAAGTTAGGAGAACAATAGCAATTGAAAAGAAGAGAAAGCAATTGACTGTTATTATTAATAAATTGATATCCAATACACTGGCACAAAAAATTTAGTAGGACAAAGTGAAACAATGAAAATGAAAATACACATACCAAACAGTACGGTTTATGGATGCGAATGATGAGCAGCAGAAACACCCAGGCCGCAATTAAGCAAGTACAACTTGAAGTCTTGAGTTGTCAAATGTCGGAACTTAAGTACAAAGTATTGATTAAATGTAAAATTAATGGAATACAGACAGCATAGACACAGCAGCAACACAATCGAACGACCTAGCTTTGGAGAAAAGGAAGTTTTGTCGAGTTAGAAAGATGTTTGCTAATAAATCTTAGTAGTAAGGAAGGGAACGAGGAAAATCTCACTACAAAGAACTCCTAATTACCCGAGTTGACAATTATTTGCAGGGAAGCATATGATATGCAATTATACGTCCGTATTTAAATATATAAACGACTGTCTCGTGCCTACTTAATACCTAAATTTTTATCTACTTCCTTTTGACTAAGATCGAATTTTGAAAAACTGATTTCATATTGAAACCCCTATTGATTTCATAACAGGACAAACCTAGTTGACCCCTTTTTTGACTTAAATCTTGTTGGAATTTTAATTACTGGAGAACTATTAATGCTAGATTAAATTGGTTGAATTGGTCTTTACCTCAGTTTATTTTAAAAAAATGTAGGTCAGCTATTTGACTATTTATACGGGTATTTTTGGCTTTGGTTAATAACAAGAACGAATAATGCTACATTGATGAAACAAAAACTAAACAATTATTAATATATTGTGTAAATTTATTCTAATTGCTAAAAATTTTCAGGTTTTTTGTTTGGCATTTTAAGGGGTAGTTTCGTTGTTTTTGAGTACTTAACAACAATTCATGCTAGAGAATTGAAACAAAATATATTAAATAAGTAATAAACGTCTTTACCTAATTCTAATTATTTTAAATTTCCTGTTACTTAATAGTAGTAGAGTGAGTACGAGTAGTGCTTAAGCTACAAAACAAAAAATAGGTAAAACGCGTGAAGTGGATGACGGAGACTCGGTCAGCTGTGTAGTGTCTGTTAAATGTCTGTTAAATTTCTGTTGTCTTATTTCCAATTCTCCAACCACGGGAACCTTAAACTCTGTTTCTTCTAGAGCTACGTTCAGGACGGGACGGGATATGGCCTATCCCGTCCCGACAAAATTTTATCCTTGCCCGAATTTTCGGGATCGGGATGACAAATTTCCCATCCCGTCTAGTTCCGACGGGATGGACCCTTCGGGGTGAATCCAAAATCTACTTTAATAAATTAGCAATCTACTTCTTGTACTGAAACTGTACTTGAACTTCTGTTCTTTGGCCACATTCACATAAACATCAGTTTTCAACAAAATATACTGCACTTTAGATCACAAAACGACGCTTATTAAGTAAAATTGTCGATTTGATCTGACTTTTCGAGCTGCACATTGCTGCAAATCAGAGACGTATGCTGGATTTTTTTTGGCAGGCACGTTGGCTAAATGCTCATTATATCTGGTGTAAATTTACAGCCAACTAATTGCATTTTTTATAAAAATTTAAATTTTATTTTTCAACGGTATTCGAAAAGTTTGAATTTTTTTAAGCGTTTTCAAAAAGTGGTAACTTTCATCTTTTAATTACTAATTTGAAGCGAATCTTGTAAAGCATTGTTAAAAAGTGTCGATTTTATTTTTTGCTTATTATCGAAAAATTTGAATTCGAATTTTTCGCTTTTTTTAAAAAAAGTTCAAAGTTTTTCATTTAGCCCGATTTTGAATGTTCCTAGTTTTTCAAAAAATTCGATTTTTTCCACTTTTTCAAAAAGTTCTTATCTTTGTTATTACACTTTCTGAAAAAGTTGAAAATGTAATTTTTTATTATTTTTAAAAAGTCCGCATTATATAAAGCATCATGGCTGTTTGGTTTTCTTGCATGGTCTCTGAGCCATGTAGCTTATTTTTTTAAAAATTCAGGGGTGAACAGTTGTTTACTTTACCAGCAACCTCTGGTAACATTCTTGCTGCAAATTGGGGGTGTTAATTAATAACTGTGCTTCTATTAATTACAGATTACATAATTTTTATTGGTAAATCTGTTACACATTTTAAAATATTTCCAAAAAAAGATGAAAAACATTTTAGGGCGAATTAAAAAGCGATATTCATAAATACCAGTTACAAATGATCCATTGAATTCATTATATAAACATGAACTATAAATAGTTTGTTTACGTAGCTGGTGCGAAGTAATATAATTATAAAAATCCAACTCATTTCACTATCGCCTTCATATTTAAATAAAACCGTAAAACTTAGACGCCACCTGAAGTTAAAGTAGCTTTTAAATTTAACGACAACGGGTTATCATGGCTTGTTGTCCAATGTAATACAACGTACATTCTTAAATGCATTAAACCTTACAGGTACATCTAATGTGTTTTGGTCATGAAAAATAAGTAAAAAAGGATTCAAAAACATTTAATTGCGAAACGATCGGGATATCACGGTCGGGACTGGATCGGGACGGGATAGGTCTCATCCCGTCCCGAAACGTTCGGGATGAAAAATTTGCATCCCGCGGGATGCGGTATATCTATGCATGCATGGGAAACCATATGCATAGAAAGATACTCAAAGATCATCTGGAACCCTAAAAAAGAACATATCTTTAGACATTGTCAGATACAGCTTTTTCGCTGCATCTTCTTTCATGTTCCCCCATCTCCACCCTCCACCATCCCTTCCTCATCCCTCTGCTCATCGCATCTCCAAGATCATCCCATCTGTCGCCCATTCCCTTCAGTCTTGCTTTGGTTCTTGCTTTGCCCAGACTTAGCCTAAGCTCCTGCTCTTGGCAGTATCTTTTCCTAGACTAAACCAATCTCTTTGTGTAGCCTTCGTCATTTAGCATCTTTTACATAGAATCCACGACTACCGAACTAGAAGATCCTTTCACAGGCCTTGTGAGTGCCTCTTCGATTTCCCCCATCGACTTCTGAAGAAACGTCAACCCCCAGTTGCCCCTTGGACCTACGACTTTCCTCGTCAGCTGATAGGCGCCGAGTAATAGTGTTGCGGTGTTTTTCTAGTCATAAAATTAACCGAAAATCGGTGTAAAACAAACTAAGAACTTTAGAAGTAAGTCTGAGTGCCGTGAAGTGAGACCAGGACATGAGAAACCCCTTCGCGTTCCAAGCGAAGCTGAACAGTGTAAAGTGAAGGGACGATTGCAAACGTGAGTGAACGAACACGATGATTTTTGCCGTGTATCGTGTTGTGTGTTGGAAAATCCACTCCACTACAAACCACAATCGGTCCAATGCTAAGTAAACGGAGAGTGGAAATTGAATTTAAGTGGGACTTGAACGGAGTGAACAGTCAACACTACAATATGTACATTACATGCTTTCGTATGGCTATTTTTGAACATTTGACATTTTGATCCTATGATCGTGACAAAAACATTAACTTAATCAACGAATCTGATACGTTGATCTAGTGCGGTTCTAGTGACATTGATTTCATGATAATCTGCACATAATAACTTTTTTGGCGTTTTGAAACAAAATTAGCATTATTCGACCTTATTGTGACCTTATAAAGCATGAAAAAACTAACCTACCAATTTCTATCCGTCATAGCGGTGGTAATGTCAAAAGAAATTTTGAAAACCGGAAATGGCTGTTATGAGTTACCATATAAAACGTACTTTTGATCGTGCGGGGCGTTTTGAGACCATGAATAGGGAACGTTGTGCAATAGGACAATGAATCATTACGCATTCATCAACCGCTCGCTATAATCACCAATCTTGAGAAGTCATTTCATCTTCCATTTTCTCAATTGTATGTCATCCCAATATGATTGTATGGATGAACACGTTCTCGTGCTGACGCGATATAAGTCAAGGCCCACATTCAGAAATTCTACAGGTTAAAATTGCACCCCACCAAGGTAGTAAAAATTTAAATTTATTTTATTCTGGCACATTACGTGGAAGGTCAGAATTAATATAGAGATGTTCTGCGTGGATTCTGGTGGCAGTACCGGATAAATGGTTCCATCTCTTTATTCCATGAGAGCGAAGGCTATTGAAATTTAAAAATGGACATTCAGAATGGCAAATAACTTCAAGGTCATATCTTTTACATTTCATCATCATAACCCAGAAGAAATTGGTGCGCATCAAATGCATTCCCCAGCAACAACCTTCAACCTTACGAATTTTTTGGGACACTCGATCACCAGTTACATTCCATTCTTTATCCGCCGTCGAAGTTCCTGAATTGATGATTGCCCTGACGCAATTTTCATTGTAAAAGAAAACGAAAACCATCTCCTACTTCGAGGAATGACTTTTTTTGATTATACCTTACAATGGAATTAGAATGTGCTGATGTAGTTATACAAATGTACGATGTCATAAGTGAATTTCGTCCCATCAGCTACAACAAAGACTTAGCATAGGATTCTTTTTCTGAACTCCATTTTCCATTACATGTCCCTCATCCTGTAAACTTTTTTATCCTTGCTTTTCCCAATAAAGCCATTACTACACCCTTTCCGGATGTTTTCCTTACGTCAATGAAATTGTTCTGGGAAGTCGGATCTCCTTTTGAATTTAGCCAGTTGTCGAGGATCCAGATTCGTCGCATCCTTAGATTAATCCTTACTGCTCTCATTGATATAGGAGTTGATATTACTACATCTTTGGAATGATTATATTTCCATCTTGTCATTGATTGCATATGCGTGTCCTTGAAGGTACATATAACAACATAAATCATTGATACATAATTATAAGACCACTGATGATTGTAAAAATATTTACTTACGTTAGTATTACAGTTGTAGTAGATAGTAGTTGACAAACGCTACATCTTGTGTAGTTAAGTGAGTGTATAGAAGTTACCTACTTCATTCTCTTCGTTCTCATTTGAATCAACTCGCAATGTTTAAATTCATCGTTCAAAATTACATTATTTTCGGTATTCAACATGCCTCCTCAACATTGTATTACATTATTCAAGTTTGATATTGTAGCTGTCGCTTATCATACGATTGAATATGTAAACGTAGATATAGGAAAGCTCAGCATGACAAGATCAGGGACCGTGTTGAGCATGATCCTGAAGGTCATCTTCGGCATTTTGAGATTTGTATAAAGGATGGTGGTGCTCATTCATAAGACATTTGTGAGTGGGACCCAGGGACGTGGCCAGCCTTCTACTTTAACGAGAAGTTCAGTAAGAATAAAGACGATCGGAATTTCTACCGCGATTGGCAGGATGCCTATGGTATCCCGAGTTGTTTTCAGCCTCCAAGTACGAAATAAGGTTGCCATTTGTCGTTCAAAATCTTATCCCAGGAACGTACCACTCGTCGATTTTACATCAGACAGTTCTCCTATGCTTTACATTCATTACAGCCACAGATCAAAGTTGTATAACATAATTCACAACTCCAACCTCCAACATCCAGTCATCTACATCCTATGAGTTGACCCTACTTGCATCTCTACTAGTTGTCCTTTCTATTTCATCATTGTAGCCCCACACGGCTTTATCGTGTACGACAACGACAACGGACAAAGAGCCGAGTCGAGTTGAATGGAACTTACACATTCAACATCATCTTGTGTTCTTGAAATCATCCATTTTGTATAGTAAAAATTATTCTGCTGAGTTGAACTTGAACGAATATTCCCTACAACAGATTTCATGGGCTGATAGGCAGCGAGTTTTGAGCATAGTTAACAATCCAACTATTAGTTACCCTGCTATCTTCATACTGTGCGTTAACCGAGAGTGTGATCAACTGAACTGCTCTTTTCGTTGTGTTAGTGCGATTCCTTATCCACAATGACCATTAATTAATTATGCCACATTAAGTTGAATGGTATTGCGAGATTCGACACAAACTAGTACTTTTCAGCAAATCAAATTTTATCAAAGTTCGAGCCACTCACAATGCGCGTGGTGTCAAGACTGCCCTAACGATATATCAATATATGATAGACAATGTGTTGGGAAAACCTCGCTGGAGCATCGTCATGGCTTAGATCGAGGGCTTACTTTTGTTTTCCCGCCATTTTGAATCCCATTTGATTGATTTGAGACTAGTATTGGAGAGAGCTATTTCAAAAGCTTGTTATTTTGGTTTTAGCAAGCTGCATTACCTTGATCATGGGATCTCAAAGGACTTCTTTGAAGTTGACCCGGAGAAAGTCAACGCAGTGATGGAGTTTCCAGTTCCCAAGGATACTGAGGGTGCTCGCATTTTCCTTGGCATGACATCATATTTCAGATGTTTCATCAAGAACTACGCTCATATAGTCAAGCCACTCAATAGGTTAACCGGCAAAGATCCAAAGACTGGTAAAGAAGTTAAGTTTGAGTGAGATGAGTTTTCGCAGGAAGCATGGGAGCAACTTAAACCCCGCTTTTTTGACTACCCCTGTCCTAGCTTACTCTCACCCTGAAGGAAAAATATCCATTCATTGTGATGCTTTAAATGATGCAATCGGTGCTATTTGTTTTCAAAGTGTGAATCGTAAACCTCCGACCAATCGCGTACTATTCTCGTGTATTAGCTCCGAACGAATAGAATTATAGTGTAACTGAGAAAGTGTTTGAGTTTAGTTAAAGCCCTTACGAAATTTCGTTCTTGTGTATGGTAAACAAATAACTGTACACACTGATCACCAAAGTCTGAGGTGGTTGGTGAATTTTAAGGATACAAATTCTAGTGCGGTGGGCTCAGAAGATCGGTAGCGCTGAAGTTGAAATCCTTTACACTGCAGGGAATAAAATGGAACATGTGGACTTCTTTAGTCGAAATCCCATCGTTAAAAAGCACTTTCACTGGTTTGACTCAGCAGTAACTTCAACACGACAAGCCATTTTTTAACATTGTCATACCAAAAGTATGGTGAACCTTATAGAAGCTCAGGAGTCAGATCCCGAAATGAGTAAAATGATACATAGTTTCCCGCTCCCTGAAGAGGACGATATGACTTATCGGTTTTGGAAGTCATATGCATTAATATATGGTGTTTTGTATAAGTCTGAGAGTAAAACTCAAGATCGTAACTGGAAATTGTGTGTGCCCGCTAAATACCGTTTTAAAGTGTTTAACTTTGTGCATTCCAGTTGTGCAAGTGGTCATCACGGTGTACTTAAGATGTCGACTTTGATGCGTGCTCGATACATCTGGCCAAAGATGTTTCACGACATCAAATTGTTCGTGAAACATTGTGATGTCTGTCAACGATTTAACCGTCTTACCGTGAACGCATATGGACCTTTAAAACCTCGCCCTCCCCCTGATAAAACCTTCCACACTATTGACTTTATCGGTCCTCTTCCTTTGACTGCGTCGGATAATCGACACGCTCTTTCAGTTGTGTGTCAACCACCAGATATTTTTTGTGTGTACGGACTCGAGACAATTCGACTGACTCCGTTATTGAGGTGCTGGAGGAATACGGAAAGTACGTGCATTCAGCTCCAATCACGATCACCATGGATAATGGATCCCACTACATTTCCAAGAAGTTCAAGAAATGGTGCCAAAAGAATGGCATTGAGCTGTTGTGTTCAACCCCATACCACCACCATGCGCAAGGCCTGGTGGAGAGGTATAACTCGTCAGTTAAGGAGACTAGCAAGTTCCTCAAAAATCATGCAGAGTGGCCCCAACAAATTCATCGGACTGTATTTTCCATCAACGCTACAGTCAGTACCACTACCCAGTATTCCCCTTATATCCTTGTGCTTTGTAAAGAGCCTACCCTTCCTAGTGATCTTAAGTTCCCTGTCATCCATCCCTTCACTCCAATCCCACCTGAGGAGCTCGAGGCCCTCCAACAGTTCCACATCAACAAGGCTAATGTAAACGCCCTCGAGGCTCAGGAGAAGCAAGCGAAGAAACATGCTCTCAAGCATCCCGTTCATCCATTTGAAGTCGGTGATCTAGTGCTTTTAGTGAATGATTTGAATCACCCAGGTCCCTATCGGAAATTTAACCCGAAGTTCGTCGGTCCTTATATTATAGACGAAATAGCTGGTGATAATGCTAAGGCCATTACCCTAATATTTCAAGTGGTGAAGTTAGTGACGTTGAAACTGTGTAAGGTAGTGTAGTTGATCGTTCGGTGCCTTCGAATTTGTCTCGTAATGGAAAAGACGAGACAATAAGCATTATTAACCATGTCGTGAAATCTAATTCGGACTCTAATTCTTCTGTTTCTTTGTATTACAGGCCGCCCGAGACATCCTGGATCCCTCCACCCATAATCCTGGCTGAAGTAACTCCTCACCCTGATATTTCATACCTTTCCATTTCTCCAGATTCGGTTTAACTTTTGGCCACTCCAGCGTTGGAACCCGAGTCTACTCCATCTACACCACGAACGAGGTCGAGTCATCACTGTTCATACCCTGCGTCGCAATATTTAGGGAGATCAAATTGGACTCACAGGGGACAGAGAGTCGGACTTTGCTGTTGAATCTGTCCCTGATGGCGATCAGAAGTCTTCTGATTATTCTCCGTCTACTCCTGGTCATCGTCGTCGTGTTATTCGTTCCAAGACGGGTTCGACTTCTTCGACCCACTCACCCTCCATCACGCCTGATGAGTCGGCTAGTCGCCGGGATGCATATTATAGACTAACCTGCACATGGTTCCCAATGGTTCCCAATGGTTTTTCAATTTCATAATTTTTCCAGTTGGAATCATGTAAAATTTCCAAATGGGGTTATCATAATAGAAAAATGCCATTCTCCCAATAGAAGTTAAGCATCGTTCAAATGTCAAAGCCACTATGAAACAAGCAACCAAAACAGCAGGAAATTACGTACAATTACCCAAACGTATTTGCGACGGTCACCTTATGGAAGTTCTCCCATCTGAAACAACCTGCAATTTCGATTGGGATAGTAATGTAATTGTAAGTAATGAGATAGTAATGCGCATTTAATCCTTATGTTACATATGTATACTGTACTAGAAGTATCTTTAGGAAGAGTATATATTTTAGTTGATTGCCTTTGATTTTGAATATTGACTGACGGGAACTCCATGTTTTAATTAGAACAAATTCATAATTGTCTCTTCAGCTGACGTTAACATTTTTTGGATAAAATATATTATCCATGTCCGCGATATTTTGCTGCTCACAGAAGAAATGTTTATTTTACGTTTATTTCACACATTAGAAAACGTTACACGAGAAGTACATTGCTAGATTTAGCGTTGATGTCAATTAATTTGAAAGTGGTGATTACAGACACGAATCAAATGAGCATCGTCAAGCAAGCTAAATACCTTTAATTTAAATTATAGACTAAATGCGTACGCCTTTGGGATATTGTGGTGTTTTACTTTTGACTTTGATTTTGAAGTACAATTATTTTCACCCTTTAATAATAAAAAAATATTAGGAAAAGTTTAAAGCAAAAACGTAATTGCGCATTGTTTCGTAATAACTAGAGCTTGCCTGCCTTACAACATACACGGAAAGAAGAAGCAATATTTAAAATCATAGCCGGGTTATAATTAGAAGTTTTACGCTGGTCAACTTTTATTTAATTTACCTATTTTATTGCGTTACTCTGACAAATTATAAATTGTAAATAGTACACAGCTCTCTTTTATTACGTAGGTATTTAATACTTATACATGAACAGTAGTATGCTCGTCATATCAAAGATGTAACTATATACATCAACTAAAACCTGAAAGCCGTATTATAAAACGGAACTCCATATAATCTACTGCGAAACTAGAACGATTCAGCTATACAAGTTTACTCATATATAACTACGTATATAAATATAAATATATACAGCTGAATCTCAATATAGTGACAGCGCTAACAGTGACAACTTTGTTATATTAATATGTTAATGTGTCCCCTTCAAAATGCTCATGTAAATGCATAGGAACTCATTGGCTAAAGTGATATTTTTTCTAATGACATGCTTGTTATAATGATATAATTAGCATTCCCATGTGCAAAAATTCCCATAATAATGAGCTTTTATATAATATCATTAAAAATTTAAATGATACAATGCAATTTTAATGTTTAAGATTAATCTTAAACATAAAAAATTTACATTTACATTATGCAAAAAATACAGGTTTATTTGTAAGTGGTTATAATGTAATGAATTTTAATAATTAAGCTTAATTTTTAAAAACGCAATTATTCGTTACAGCAAAACTAAAGTGGTGTTTGAATATTTTTGATGTCATAATGGTGGTCTTTTATGCTGACCATATCTCATTGTAGACTTATAGTACCAATCTTACTATATTGACATAAACAACCCATGTGGTATCACCATAACGAGATTCCACTGTAGTTAAATATATAGTTAAATGAGTATAGTAAAGTAACTTTATTGACATATAAATACCAATTTGTGCCTGTATTCGAAATTCCAGTTATAACTAATAGTTCCTGCGACCAGTGTCAGTTGGGTTTTATAAGTCACTAAGTAAACAAGGAAAAAAAAAGGTTCTATCCGCAAAACTTATTTGAACCAGAGGTTGGCAGGTTCATTTTCTGGTTCAAGCGGCTTTTTAAAAAACAGAAAAAACTGGAGATCCAAAGGAAGCTCAGAAGGAGCTTAATCAAATTAATGCGTATTCGTCACACAAGGATATACGTAGAAAATTTAAAAGACGAAAAGTACTGTTTAACTTTATAAATCAGACTTGGTGCAGCGATCTCAAAGATATTTCAAACATTGCCGAATGGAATAATTGCAATTTTTTGTTTTAATCGTCGTAGATATTTTCAGCAAGCGGGCCTACGTTCGCATGCTTAACGACAAAACTTCGAAATCAATGATTAGGGCATTTACGTCAATTTTTCGTGAGACCAAGGCCAAGCCCATGAACTTGTCCACAGACATTGGAACTGAATAAACATCTCAAGCGTTTAAAACTTTTTTAAAAACACTTAATGTTCAAGGTTATTGTATTTATTCTCATGTAAAAGCAATGTTCGCCGAACGTTTTATAAGAACTCTGTTTACAAAGCTTGAACGCTACATGAGTCATAAAGAAACATACAAAATTGAAAACGTAATTCAAGATTTTGATAATAGCTGCAACAACACATGGCATAGTTCCATTAAACGCGCCCCTAATGAGGTTGCAAAAGAAGACGAATTTGAAATCTGGTATGAGCTATCAAAGATTATTTGGAAGAAAAGAAGCAGAAAAAAAATAAGCCAAAATTTGAAGTTGGAAGCCGAGTGCGTATAAGTCGTGCTAAACCTATGTTCGAAAAAGGTTTGATATTTTATAAGTTCATAAACAGGTTACGCCACAAATTGGACGAGCAAGATATTTGTTGTAAAAAATGTGCAGAACACCATACCGTATACGTATTTACTACAAGATTTAAATAAAAAAGGTAATTTATTTATATCTTTTGACTTTCATCTGATTTTTAACAACTTGATTATACAGATATGACAAAATTTTACACATGCGTATATTTTTATTCTAGATATTACTGGAGCGTTTTACGAGCAGGAACTCAACTTGATTTACTCATGTTTTCAAGAAATTTAATTGAAAATCCGCTCGCACCAAACATGTGCTTTACATTGTCATGTGCAAATCATCAGCACTATGGGAATACTCAATGTAACTTTGTGTCAACTTTACCAAAAGAGATACGATTTCCTCGAAATTTGTACGATGTTGGTGTTGTAAGTCTCTGATGTAAACATGAAAAAGTCTTAAACAGAAAATTTTGCTAAAGCCAGTTTTTGAACTTCCACGCTCCAACAATAGTATGAGCCACCACCAAGAAAAACGAACAAGGCCTACCATTTTTCTTGACTGGAATCAACAATCAGTTAAACTCAACCAAAGTGTTGTTTCAAGTGACGGTTAACATTCTTAACGATGACGGAGATTGCATAACAACAGTTAACAACTTGTCAACAAATCCAAAGGATTATGTTGTTGTGTCAAACGATTTAGCAATTCTACTTGGATTTTATCGAAATTGATTTCCTGTTGGAAACTTTTCGAGTAAGCACATTGTAAAGCAAAAGGATTTTGATTTAATCCCAATGAACCAAGAGTATACAATTAGGATGGAAAATCAAAATCGTTATCAAGTTTAAGAAACCATTACATAAAGCTGTTACAGTATTAGTGTATTGTCAATATCAAGCTGTTTTTAAGATAAATCGAGGTAAACATATATTGATTGATGAATAAAATGGATTCCAACACATTAAAAGATGCCATTGGGCTTTTACTTCGCCCTCGGAACATAAGAATCCCCATATTTGTTGTTGCAGCAGATACAATTAACACAGTTGTTTATGATTCCTATCCTGTAGCCATTGTAAAAAATACAGATAAAGCTAATCGCAAGGGTCAGCACTGGATTTGTTGGCTTGTTCAATCTAATAATAAAGTTGAATACTGGGATAGCTACGGACTTCCTGTTGAAACATATCTTGATGTACAACCTCCAAAGATGAATATTGTTCGAGAAAACTGAAAGTGAAATTATAACATCAAAACCTTTAGAATTTAAAAGTGTTTCAGTACAAACTAGTGGAAACGATTGTGAACACGAGACGGCTATAAATGAAATAAAAGTTGTTGTTAAACGTGTTAAATTTGAACCTTCTAAAGAAAATTTGTGGTTTCTTGTCACCCAGGTCAAATCAAAATCTAAAAAGTGAAATAAACTTCAGAAAAAGAAAGTGCAAGTTAAAATTTTAAACGCAAAATCAGTTACAAAACTGAAAAACAATTAAAAACGAAGTCCAAACGGAAAAAGTGATTACTTGTGCAAGACTATTTGAGTCGACACGTGTCTTAAAACTCTGTGCGTCATTATTTGTATTCTTACAATGGTTTCTGGGGAAACAACTAATTGCTAATAACAAGCAGTCCTTGGGTCAACAATCTGAGTTCTATAAAAACTATGGTGAGACCTGGAATGACTTTACTAACGAACACCCGTTTCTAAGATGACAACAAGTACCCTCTTCATTGTCTGAAGCCTTGCATTTAATTCTTTGGAACTTAGTAAATCATAGAAATCAAGATTCTTCAAACGAGGCTAAACGTGAAGATACAACAGTAGTGTATTCTTCGTTTAGACTTTTGGTTATACTGCTGGTGTTAAAACTGATCAAAGTGTTGAAAACATTGTGGTTGAAATTTAGAAATTTTACGTCTAAAGAATAAATCAACATGGCAGAACAAGATTCATTTCCACAACCAAACAAATCATTTCCTAATCCAAACTGTTGTTTTTTCAAGTGTTCTATGCCAGGGTGCATCTTCAAGTGTAGAAGATATTTGTCATACAATACACACGTGGAACGAGTTCACTTTTGTGCTGACTGTTGTTTGTACGTTGTTGAAAAACACCACCGCAACTGCCAATTTGGAAATCAACAAGGGAGATACGTAGATTTTGGGCACAAAAAAGATTTGAGCTTTTTTAAGGAATTCACCCGTAGTCACTTGGGGACTATGATACACTATATTCATAAAACTCCAGAAGATCTTAGTGATATTGAAGACATATTCGATTAGAACAAAATCTTAACATACATAGATCGCTTTGTGTTCAAGTTGCTATTGACGTGCTGATGGAGAACGAAACAATAAGTGAAGACGGTAACAATATTCAACACGAAGAAATGATTTACTTTAAAAGTGACAATCACGATCTGTTTGAAAAAAAGAAATAGCGGCGTTACTACTGAAATGTGCAGATGAAATCATTATCAAAAAGATTATGTTTACCCAAGGCGGTAGTGGATGGAACATTAAACATATTGATCCGTTTCAAATAAAAATCGGTGAGTTAAAAATGTTTACAACATCGCGTGCGCAGGGATATTTACACATGCCGTTTTTTAAACAAGGAGTTTGAAACATTAAGAACGAAGACAGCAAATGTTTTCAATATTGTACTGCTGCAAGCATGTGTGTAAATGATAAAATAAAAAAAGAACCAAAAAATATTCCGTACGAAGAACATTCCACTGTTTGAACAAAAAAACAACATTTCTGTAAATGTGTTATACATTACATATAAACAAAAAGAAATTCTACTTGTGCGAAAAAGTTAACATAACTCAGAAAACATTGTGAATTTGTTTTTGGTGCATAAAAAAACAGATACAGAAACCAAATTTCATTTCGTCCTTCTAAAAAACCTGAACAAATTTATGGGGCATGTAAAAGATACTAAAGTATACTTTCGTCAAAACTGTTTTCGTTATTTCAACCGCCAGCGTGACCAATTGCGTCACACATTTGTATGCACATGTTGAAGGCGCTGAAACCACATTTCCTGAAGACTATTTCAGAGTAAAATTTAACAACCCGGAAATGACTTTGATGCAGCCATACATACTTTATTGGGACTTTGAAACATTTACAAATCCTATGGCAAAAAAGGACAAACTATCATCAACAACATTCAACTCTGAGTTCACACCCGCTATTTATTCAATTGTGATTGTATAAAACAAGAAAGGGCAGTTAAAAATTATTCATACAGAATACTACGATGGAGATCATATAATGGAACACTTTTTTAAGACTGTATTTACTTGGGCACACAAGCTTGTGGAAGAAGTGCGCAACACCATCAACGTCAACGAACCAGATTAAGATACCATCAAACGTCATCAGGAAGCAACACACTGGGAACACTGCAACCGCGAGTTTACCGAAGAAGATGCATCACACCCGATAAAACGAAAACGAGTTGAAGATTGGGATGACGAGTACCTCGACGAGATGATTCAAGAAGCAATGTTGAATAAAGCAAGACCTAAAAGAAAACCAGAAATTAAAACCTATCATCACAATCATCAGGATGGAAGCTATATTGCAGCGTTATGTCAAGGATGTAACCTAAGGATTAAATATAATAATGAGTTAGTTTGTGTGT
This sequence comes from Ptenothrix huangshanensis, assembly GCA_036851915.1. Lineage (NCBI taxonomy): Eukaryota > Metazoa > Arthropoda > Collembola > Symphypleona > Dicyrtomidae > Ptenothrix > Ptenothrix huangshanensis. The sequence goes on along the minus strand of JAAXYX010001276.1, from coordinate 8,721 downwards.
GTCATAATGGAACTCATTTTGACTTTCATTTATTGGTAAAAGCACTTGAGTCTGATATTTTTTATGCATGTGATGTAAATGTAGTAGAAAAATCATCTGAGCACTACGCACAACTTACAATAAGGGCAAAAGAAATGTATTTGAGCAAGTTGCATAAAACATTTGGATCTTTAGATAAACTAGACGATGAAATTGGATCAAAAATTAAAGTAAGATTTATAGATAGTTTTCAGTTTGTACCAGTTGCTTTAGGGCTAAAAAAGAAAACAGTGAATATTTTACTATTGTTAAACAATGCTTTCAAGCCATGACAGGTTTGGAAATTAGTCCTACAGATGATTTGATAAGTTTGTTATTAGCAAAAATTCCATTTCCATATTCTGCTCTTACTTCGTCTGAAGTCTTTAAACCCGGATATCCAATTCCTGATAGACGTTTTTTTAATAATGATTTAACAGGCAAACCTTGTTCTGATAACGAATGGGAGTTGGTTCAGAAATTGATTATTGCTCAAAATGTTAAAGACTTTCGCCAGTATTGTAAAATATATACCATTCTTGATTCTGCATTACTTGCTGTGGTTTGGGAGAATTTTCGCCAGAAAGGATATGATATTTATGCATTAGATCCGACATACAGGTGTACAGCAAGTGGGTATGGTTGGAATTGCTTTTTGTATTCAACACAAGTTCAAATCTATGTAATCAGTGATTTGAATATGTATAATATGGTACGAGAAGGAATACGAGGTGGGATTTGCTATGCTACTAGAAAAAAATACTAAAGCCAACAATGAACGGGATTTCAAAAACTATGATTCTTCAAAGCCAAGGACTCATATTTTATATGTAGATAAAAATTCATTGTATGCTCATTGAATGCTTCGACAATTTCCTGTTGGGAATTTTGAATGGGTTGCAGTAAATGAGTTGGAAAAAATTCAGTGGCAAGCTGTTGGCAATGATTTGATGGGTGCGAAGGGCTATATTTAAAGGTAGATCTTGAATATCCTTGCAACACTCAAATTCAAACAATGGATATGCCCCTTTGCCCTGAACGAATGAAAATTCGCATTGATGAACTTTCAACAACTCAAGCAAATACAGTACATAAGTTGGGTACTCTTGGAAAATCATTTGTTACACAACCAAAATTAATGCTCACTCATTATGATAAGAAAGGGTATGCAATTCATTATAAGACATTACAGTATTTTTTATCAACAAGTATGAAGCTTAAAAAAATTCACTGTGGCTTTTCGTTTCAAGAATCGAATTATATGAGTAAGTACATTGAAACAAATCTTGAAAATAGAAAAAATGCAAAATCCCCATTGCGAAAGAATTTTCTTCAATTGATAAACAATGCCATTTATGGAAAGTTTTTACAATCGGATAAGAATCTGATTGAGATAAAGTTTTGCGCTTCTCGTGCTGAAGCTTTGAAGCACTTGGCTTCACCTAGATGTATTGATTTCAAAATGTAAACTCCTAATTTAAGCTTGCTGATATTCAAACAAAAAGAGGTGATGCTAAATAAACCAATAGCATCAGGTTTTACATGTCTTGAACATTCTAAAGTAATCTTTTATCAAGGTCTTTACAAAGAATTGCACAAGGTCTTTGGAAAAGATAATGTTTACAATATTTACTCAGATACGGACATCCAAATTGTTGAAGTAAAAGATCCAGACAATAATTAGTTTGCTAATATGGAGAAATATAAACATTTGTTTGATTTTTCCAAAATCCATTTAGTAAACTACAACGAAGGAATTAGAGTACTATGGAAGCCGGAATCTTTGGATATATCTATGGTAGTTACACTTAAGGCTAAACAGTATGCCCTTAAGTATTTTGATGATAGTAGCGATTTGAAATGTAAAGGTATTCCATTGACAAGTTTAAAAAGCTGCACTGCCGATACTTATGCCAGTGTAGTAACTGATAAGAAATTAAATAAGTTAAATGTTAATTTAATTAGATCACAGGATCATAGATTGTATAACATGAGCGTCAATAAAATAGGTTTTCATAATCTAGATGTAAGTAGAGTTTATCCAGATCCCAATGATGTTAATTTTAGTATGCCGTATGGCTGCTTTAAACTTCATAGAGAAGATTGATGAATGTACATATTATTACAAAAATGTTAATTGTAAAAAATGATTTTATTAAAATCAAAAATTGTAAATATAACTTGATCATTCATCTGATTTGCTGTAGTTTTTTAATCTATGCCATTATTGAATAAAACATTCTTAATACAACTGTTCTAGTTTGTACATGTTGTATTTAAATTCGTACATATTTGCATAATCACAACGCATTTTTTATTTAAGATTAATTAACTACAAAAAAGGATAAGCGCTTTCGCATGTCCGCATGTGGGCAAAAACATGTGTGAAAACGTTTCTCAATATTTACTCTCATTGCGAATAAATATGTAATTTATTTTACTATCTAGAGTTTTTCATATAATTACATTCTCAACAGGTTTTGTTTGCGAATGCTCGAATTGCCATGCGCATGTGCAAATTTATCACCCGGTGCATGGGTAAAATATTTGGCAAGGATTTTGCGCGCAAATTCTCCCCCAAGTGGCGTTCATATAATATATCCCTTGGCTAAAATTGAAAAAGAATTCGGAGCTTGCGGATAATAAAATAAAATACCTACAATTTAGCCATAGACAAGATCTAGTTTCGTCCTTTTGGGACTCGTCAGTATGGCCCACTACCCATACAGGCTCCCTCTTCATCAAAACCAAAACCAAGACTGAAACTCCACGGAAAAGTTTAACTAATTCATTTTCCGATTTTCCTAATTTGAGTTTATGGCAAATTGATTAAACCATTGATTTTTTGCCGTTTCCAGCAAAACAAAATCAAACTGATTTGACAATCAGTTTTTTTCCTACGGCAACACACAGTTGCCGGTAGACGAAACAAGATCTTGTCTATGGCTAAATTGTAGGTATTTTATTTTATTATCCGCAAGCTCCGGATTCTTTTTCAATTTTAACAATATTCGTGTGGATGAAAAAGTGTGAAAATTTATATCCCTTGGCCATTGTGTCAGTCAGAAATGACTGGAGAGTGTCTGGAGAGCCGCTCTTCGAGGAGCCCTTGAGTCGCTCACGATTTCTTCCATTTAGTGTAGTAGGTTAGTGTTTAAGCGAAAATATGTTGTTCATATGAATTATTCCCATGGTTAATTTATTATATTGCTCATTCTTTAAAGTGTTTATGATTTAATGTACTGATGAATTGTCCTTATTGATTGTGTTTACGAATTAGTGCTGATAGATAGACATTCTTTGTAAACATGGGAATCGATTATAGTGTTATGTTAACGTAAGTAGCCCTAAACATAAGACAGGAGCTTGAGCTGGGTCTGCAGAGTTCCCTCTCCCTTCCACCCCGCTTCCCGACAGGCCTCATTTCCCCTTTGCTTGACAGGCCGCTTTTTCTCTCGCGGGTTTCCCAGTGGTAAACTCTTCAAAAGAGAAGGGGGTTGTCAGATACAGCTTTTTCGCTGCATCTTCTTTCATGTTCCCAGATCTCCACCCTCCACCATACCTTCCTCATCCCTCTTCTCATCCCATCTCCCAGATCATAGCATCTGCCCTCCAATCACTTCAGTCTTGCTTTGGTTCTTGCATTGTCCAGACTTAGCATAAGCTCCTGCTCTTGGCAGTATCTTTTCTCCATAGTTAGTAATAAATACTTAGACTAAACCAATCTCTTTGTGTAGCCTTCGTCATTTCGCATCTATTACATAGAATCCACCACTACAGAACTAGGAGATCCTTTCACAGGCCTTGCGAATGCCTCTTCGATTTCCCCCATCGACTTCTGCTACGTCAACCCCCAGTTGAACCTTTGACCTACGACTTTCCCCGTTAGCTGACAACATGAACTTAGCAATAGCACTCTAGTCTAGACAACGACACTCTTCATAAGCAAATAGTTTCTACATCCAACAAGATAGGAATAAAGTCTCTTGAAGTTTGAGACTGAGTAAGGCCTAGGATGGTTCAACATTGACTTAAAAAATGGGTAAAGCAAAGTAAATAAGAAAATGCGCGAAATAAGACGGATCAAGAAACTTTACAATGATGAACTACAGGAAGCTGTGCTAATTTAATATTGAAAACCAACCTTACAAAAATATTTTCAGGAAAACAATGCCAAAGTACTACGGTGTAACGAATGACACAAATAAGAACGTCAGCTAAATTTTGGTCGGCCTTAAATTGCATCAAAAACACGTCGATTGAAAATACAAAAAACCCGAACCAATGGAAAACGCAACTAGAAAAATTCTTTGCCAAAGAATACACCACAGCATTGAATTAAAAAATTACCGTACTGTATGGCTACAAAATACTGCTAATAAAATTTCAGTTACATTGGCAGGACGCCTGCAGCAATGGTGAAAAGTTAGAAAAGCTCTAGACGAATACCAAGACGCGTATTAGAAAAACAAAGGATGCCCAGACAACGCATGTCGTCTTATGTCCATGATCCTAAATCCTTATTATCTCTTTTGCTTGTTCATTGATCTTTCTCAAGCATTTGATAGTAGTCGTCATAATAAGCTCTGGGATATCCTTTATAGAAAAGCGTAAAATTCATAATGTGTCCAAATCTTTTACGAAGACGTCAAAGCAAGAACAATAACAGAAGCGGAGATTCTCAGAATGGGTGAAAATATCAAGAGGAAACATTAACTTAAGTCCCATTAATGTCGAGACCTATTTCCCCCTACATTTCCGTTATCACTATTACCATTTCTCACTGCAAGTACCGTGCCGTAACGTTTCTTTCGCCAGTCTCAGACCTTAACCTTTTTCTATGCTGTCTATAACCATAACCCTCCACAGACAGCCACACATTTCCCGAATTTACGCAAGCCTCCACACATTAACGGCTCCCCCACAGGTCTCCACATATAACCCACGTCCCGAAAGGGCTGCACGCGTTAATCACACGCATGTACACAATATCCTTTTTCATACAATAAGGTTCACACAATAATCTAATTCCCAGTAGGCTACACGCATTAACCACTTCCGCACAAATCTTTCCACATTGAACTCATCCTAACAGGTACCAACGCTTTAGCCCTATTCCCACACGCAGACACACAAATTATAAACCGCAAAAACTCCCACACCTTACCCATCCCATAGACCTCCACACCGGGCGCGTACTCAGGGGTGGGCGAACGGGCTATTCCCCACCCCAAGAAAGATGAATTTACACTAGATAAAATGAATTATTTTGAGGCTCAAAATGAACATTTATGTTTGCATGTCGACACGCATGACATTCTCTCAATTTCCACCCTTCTATGGAATTGAATTCAACATACAAATTTTAACCCTGCATCATTAAATTTCTAAAATGCCGGCCTAACATGTCTTTTCTAATTTGCCTTGTTTTATGTCAAAGCGCCAGCATTGATAGCAGTTTATATTCAATTATTTGTAGTTACTTGTTTTCAAATGGACTTAAAGCAAGAATGTTTCAACAACTAACTTGTACCCAAAAATTTAAAATTGATTATTCCTAGGACTGTTACATGTTATTAAGGCTACTAAAATGTATGTATTAGGATCAATATGCCTCGCTATAAAGCCATCCCTAGTGCCTAGTAACCCTACATATTATTATTGATATATAATATACATAAATGTTTGTCCACCTGAACTTTTTTTCTGGATCCGCGCCTTCACGTCTACATTGTTGAACAGGACTCCTTGCCGCCAAACCCGCCAGCCGATTAGGTTTAAATAAGTTTAAAAGGTTTATCTGCAATAGCTCTATGCGTGTGCACATTTTCGTTTAGATACAATAGTAAGTGTGGTTTCTACAATCAAAAAACCGGTTTTAGAGTCGCGGCCGGTAAGAGGATCCCGGTTGATTGCCTTGCTTACTTCCTCCAAGCACGCAATCGTCTTAAACCTACCTGAATCTTGTTTCAGAACCTCTCCACGTAAAATCAATAGTTGTAAAACAATAATCTACTTTTCATCATTCTGTTTATATGTTGGAAATTTTTTTATGTTTTGAATTCCTTTAAATTCATATTAATCGCAATTCTATCCCTATGCAAATTTTCAACGTCGTTATTCAAAATAAATAAATGTACAAAAACAATTTATATTAATTGAGCGTCTATCTAATGTAAAATTTGATTTTCTCAAATAATAAATAGTGTTTTTGTGTATACCTCTAATGAAATAAATTAAATCTTGGTTTTTGACTTAATTACATCATCAAAAAAGATTTTTATTTTTAATTTGGTCTAGTTCACTTGGATCTAGAACTACTTCATTCGTAATTTAAGCTGTGATATTTGTAGTCTCTGCCACTATATGTCATTACGTTTTCCATTTACTGATGTACTTCTTTAAAATTATTTAACGTAGCAAACATTTTCTTTCTTCTTACGTTCCTTTTGCTCAAAAATTTAGCTAATTTGAACTTTGCATAAACCATTTTCAAATCTTAAGATTATAATTTGATTTCTGTTGTGAAGTTTCGCCGCCTAAAATAAAAATTTTATAATCCAACATATTTTGTTATGATAAAAAGCTCAAAACAAGACAACTTTTGCCACAATTACTTTTTCCTACAACCAAACGTTTTCATATATCAGGAAACAATGGATGATTTATAATTTTAGGAAGTCATCAGGAGTACATTTATTAAATTAAGCGTAGTATATCATAATGTGTATTAATTCATAAACTACAATAACACTCACCACAACATAATACTGTTCTACATTTTAGTGTTACAACAAACATGAAGTACCTTCCAAGTGTGTCTGGGTAAGTCAAGTTCGAGTTTTTTATTATATTCCACAGGTTAAATAAGGTAAACAGTTCTTTCTACATGTAAAATGGCTCTAAGTTTTTGTGGATCACTTATCGTGTAAATACGCTGTCTTTTTAATTTTAGGATTAATATATTTTTAAGCTAGTCAAACATATAATCTTTATAGGTAATTTGTAATATTTTTTCATTGTAAACTTCTATTATTTCACCATCAAACGTGTTTAAAAGCACTAACTGTAAGTAGAATTTAATTTATTTTAGCATCTTTGCATATCTACCCTGCTTTGATAATTTCATGAAAAGGTTATATTTGCATGTGGTAAATCTTTTTATGGCTAAATATTCAGACTACCTCTTCTTTAGCACAAACTTCTTCATAAACTTTTAGTGGATCACCAACCTGATATATTTTCCAATAACTTCTTTCATATCAGATACCTGAGTTTAACTCTGAGTTTATTATTTTTGAGGTAAAGTAGCACGTATGATTGTCTCTGCAAGTATATCCATTTCTAAGTGTAAGATTGATTTTATAATTTGAATACCTCGATATTACTTTTTCGGCGTCCATAATTCCAAAATTGGTTGTGTATTATATGGTTATAATATATTATAATATGGTTAGTAAGTAATACTTTTTATAACCCAAATCAGCATTCATCCAATCGTCAACATGAACCATTTATTATAAAAATAATTTTCTAAATAAATTTTATCCAAAGAAGGAAATATTATAAATGGGATGTTTATTTTATTTGTTAAACAGTCGTTGTAGATTAGATTTAGTAGATATTTCTTGACAATTCGCACAAACAGAACAAAAAGTTCAGGACAAAAACTTTTTAACAATATACGCCCTGGAGGTGGGGCGAAGGTTATCGAGCAAAGCTGGCTTACTGCGCAGCTTATAGAAAAACAATCATACAAAAAATGGAATTATTGGCAATGACCATACTACTAATAGTCTTTTACGTAACGCGCAAACAGCCACAAATTTAAACAAAAAGCTCCCCCCTCACAGTGGGCAAAATCCGAAAAAAGCGGCGAATAAGGTATTTTTTATGAAAATGTCAATTGTGAAAAAATATAGCATATTATTTACCATTTTAGCAGCACACGCTAAAACACATGTGTACCTGTTTTTTTCATTAATTGCCGTCCCTTACCCTAGTAAGCAGTTGCAAAATATTTCAACCTTTCCAATGCCCATTCTTTCAACGCTTGCCACTTCCAAATTACCACCCGCAGTGCCACCAACTTTTAGTCTAAAAATAGGTGTTGACTAGGGATACATCATTTTTATGTATTGTTTTTTCCGTATCTCTAGTGCCTGAGGCGCGTCAAATTTACAAAAAACGACTTTTGGTCTTTGTTCACCGAAATTCGTTTATGCCCTAGACTCCACATTTATAAAGCAAAAGTCACGTGCGATACATCGTTGGAAAACCTTCTACTACGCGCACATAATAATAACTTGTAATTTTTGCCCAAGCGTGTTGGCTGATTACCTCAAAAAGTGACCTTTTTTGCAAACGTTTTTGGGTCAAAAATTCCAATTTTGACTTTTAGTGCCAATTATTTTTTAAACAATAATGGTTCAAGTTCTATTCTCGGAATCATAAACGTGCTGTAAATACAAAAAATTTGGATACTAGAACAGATTAATAATAATAACACTGTTTATGATAAACGCCTTCTAGAAAATAGCCACTTGTTTAGTTCGTATTGAATGTCTTAATGGTTGAGAAGTGAAGGTATGGAAGAAGGAATAAATGGAATACCATGTGAAAATTTAGAAAATAAACCAATAACTAGATGAATATATTTATCGTCTTCTTGTTCTTTTGCAAATTCTGGTTGTATAAAAACTA